>ML784616.1:233725-248242 GCA_009831015.1 Picea engelmannii | reverse complement strand
CAGGATTAAAGCTCCTATATCAACGATGCTCAAGCGATTCCGGACCCCCCTTGCCTTTCTATCTTTAATACAGGGGGGGGGTCCAGAATGGTGGAGTATTGACGAAGGGCCCCACTCCTGTCGTGTCACCTTCTGTATCATTCTCCACCTGACCGTGTGACAAGGCTGAGCTCCCCCTTGTCCTCTGACATCTATCCATCTCTCACTGATGTGACCCAGGGCTGTGACCAGAGTCTTATGCATAAGGCGCTTTCGCAATTTCGCATTTCGCGAGTCTGGAGATGAGGCATCTTGACTCTCCAAGTCGCGATCCCCGATACCCCGAAACAGCGTGGGATCAACGGTCCCGATTAATGCTTGGTCTGACGGCTCAGATCATTTTATGATTTTACATATCGCGATTTCGACATTCCTATGGTGAATGTTCTTGTCACTTCCAAATCCCGATCCATGAAACTCCGATATGGAGTTACATCAACGGTCCAAATCCAAGCTTGATTTAACGGCTGTGATTGAATCGCCATATCGCATATCGTGATTTCAGCATTCTTGTTGCCTTGTTTTCTATTCCTCTTGATGTTGCGATCTACGAAACTCCGATATGGTGTCCATCTGCTGACGTCACACGTAGATTGACATGTGTTGAATACTGCCATGTGTCACTCTGATTCATGACTTACATGTGCCTGAAATGTTGAATCAGTCTGACACTTGTCATTACCTGAATGTGCCACGTGTCCCTAGCTGACGTGGTCTGTTGTTGTGAGTTGGTTCGAAGGTCTAGATCACATCTTGATCTGATGGTTCAAGTTCAGTCGGGATTTCACACATTGCAATTTCGGGGTTCCTGATGTCAATAAAATTTGACATGTCCAACTCTCGATCCCCGAAACTCCGACAAGGATTGGGATCAATGGTCCATATTTGTCCTCGGTCCAATGGTCGAGATTATATCAGGGTATCACATATCACAATTTCGCGAGTCCTGTGGTTATTATTCTTTGACCTCTTCAACTCGCGATCCTCGAAACCCTGATAGGGAGTCGGATCAACGGTCCACATAACCCCTTGAGATGGACGGTCCTCCTGCTTTAGGGATTTTGTGAGCCCCTTTTCTCCTTGCACTTTAAACACTGTGTAGGTTTTCCTCGATCCAACGATGGTTGAATCCTGCGCTCAGATCTAACGCCTGAGATCTATCCTCCTCTTCAGTGCGCGCACTTCTTGTCTTTATTCAGATCTGATGGCCCTCATACTGTCGGGAATTTTGGATGGGATCCAACGATCAACGACGCTTCTCCTCCAAGCTTACACATCCTTCTTACTTGGAATAATTTCGACTCTGCGCTAATTCCTCCTGAGCCTACGTTGTTCCTGTTTTGTCTATCGATGCACACTCTGATCCTGCCATCTTCACTGTTGTACTTGCCATCAATGACAAGCATACGTTATCTGTTAAGCATTTGCCAACAAGTATTTGGTCAAGATAGAATGTTAGATCAACTCTGCCACAGTGACACCCCTACAAAATCATTGTTAGTCAATAACAATCAATCTTACACAACTGCTATGATTGCTCCACTAAAGGGCCCTTGAAATTTTTATATGTTTCCACTGCTGTCCTACAAGGAATTGGTTATCTCCCACTTCTTCTTGCCATTTCTTCACCCATCAAGATCTTAAGAGAAAGTCTATGAGTTTTCCTCCCTGAAAGTTAAGAGCATATTCCAATTAAATGATTATGCATACAATGGTAAACCCCCTCATACTTAACCCTTTTCATGAGTTATTCCCAAATTCTCGGTCATCTTTCCATTAAATCCGCACACTTCCCCTTGTTGCATAATCATTCGAGTTACATATTAAGATTACTATTCTTGGTCTGTGAAACCATGAGTTTTGAGTTATAATCAGTTAAAAACAAATTTCCCTGTGGATTCACTAGTTTTTTGACGATTGAAAACATCAACGTAGTTTCGCCCGCAAAGTGTTGCTAAAGCCTATTATTATAAAACTAAATAATACTAGTAGGTGGGACCCCCTTGAATCATTGGAAAACAGATATGTTCATTTTTTATGTTATGATGATGTGTTACATAGGTTTACATGGTTGATGTTGTTGTCATTGTTATTGATATGAGTTGAGCTTTCGTGATGTTGTTCCTTCATATGACTACAACCTGCTATTCATTAATGGTGATTGTTCCTATTGCACCTACATAACAAACATGTTAGTAAAATTACATGAAGGGAAGTTTTGAAGAAGGCAAAGTATTACAACGAGTGCAAAAGAACCTAGTTTTGCAATACTACATGCATAAAATATCCATCGATTATTATTAAACCCTAGCTAACAAGGAAATGGCTATGAAATTGTCTTAAATTACATTTTTATATGCATATGGTGTAAATCTTGGTGGTGCATTTGGCAAGGTGATAATGCAATGGTTATGCATTGGTTAATCGAATTGGTAGATGATATACATATGTCATGAACTTTGGTGGCTCATGGAAGTAATGGCTTTGCGATTTTATATAGTCTATATGTATGGTGATTATGCTATGGTTCAGGTTGATGTTGATCACACTATTGGTGATGATTCTATACATGATCTCTTAGATTGTATAGTGGTCAAGCAATTTATTTGAGTTATATTGGGAATATGAATATGGGTGGCACATTTGGCAAAGTAATAATGCGAATGGTTGAATTGTTGTATGGAACTTGGATTATGCTATGGTTTAAATGTGTTGATATTCTCGATGCATGGATTGATAAATGGTGTTAATGGGGGGCTCCTTGGCATGTACTGTTGAGTAAATGAGGTGTGGGTGGAGGAGACATGCATTTACTGCATGTCACCTTTATGCTTCACGTTGGTCGCCACCCTAGTCGAACTATTGTTTGATCTTGTTGTTGTGTTCATGCTCCAGATTTTTAGCAAGGTGAAACCGCTCAACCACCTTTCATCTTAAGGATTTCGATTAACATGTATGTCTCTTTTAATCATTCTTGACTTCACTCTGGTTATGAAATAATTTTGGATCAGTTGTATGGGTTTGTGTTTGTCTTGAGTGTTGCAACAGTGTGAAATTTTGGTTTTAAATGGAAAATGGATGGTTTTGTCGTAATAGTTTTAAGTTCATCAAAGTTTTTAGTCTTCCTAGGTGATAGTTCTTTGTTACCACTGCATTTTGGTTGAAGTGTTTGTTTAATTCATGGTTAGATGGTTGCCTTCACAATTCTGGGGTTTAACTAGAGACTTGTTTTCCTGTTTCATCCCTGTCAAGGAACTGTCTCCTATTCACAAGCGAATCATAGTCCTCCTTGTGTGTACACCTTTGGCCTCAAAGTTTCACTGTAGTTAGTTCTGTTCCTCTTGTGAAGGATACCATTCAAACCCTTAAACCTCTAGACTGTATTTTCATAGGGCGACTGTCAAGTCCATCAAGTTGTTCGTGTTATCCCTGCTTTTTAGGGATAACTAGGAGATCATGTCTCGAGGCCCACAGGTCCTAGACATGGAGTACCAAGAGCAGGATTGACCTGAGCATGACCCTGGAGGGCCCATGATTTTCTTCTTCGATCAGCTTTGTCTTGTCAGCAGCAGCAACATCCATCACCATCGGCTTGGTCCTGTATCAGAAGAGGTTCTTGCTCCATGAGGTAATTGGTCTAGGTATCATGGTATGTGTCACTTTTGATCATTAAAACCTTTAAATATATGCATATAATTCCTTTTATCTCTAACAACTACTTGGATCTTACATTTTCCCACTTGACCATGCTTGGGGGAATTAACAGGGTGCCCTAGCAAGCATGTGCCCATAGGTTTTGGTTTGCCACTGGGGGAATTTATGAAAATCCATCGTCTGCTCCCATCATAACACCACTATTTCATCTTATCTCCTACTCATTTATCCCATTCCCCTTGTCCGGGCATTGGGTTGACCTATTTACAGGATTGCACCTTATCTCTTGGGAAGAAGGGGCTAAAGGCCCAGAAGGTAAAAGCAGTTGGTAAAAGACAAAAGCCTAGAAATAAAACCTCGAGATTCTTCACCCAAGGATCCCCAAGAAGGTAGTAAAACGCCTCTCATCAAGAAACAAGAGGGACCTAGAAAATAACAAAACAAGACCTACTTAGAGGACATGGGGTCTCATCACGAGCCAACCTATTAGGTCCATGGGTACCTAACAGTATGGCATTGCCACCATCTAATTACCACACCAGGGCAGTGACCTTTGGTTGCTTGGATAAGGGAAAGGGGGTCTCATCACGAGCCAACCTTCTCATCTCTATGAAATTATTTGTGGGTAACTCTATCAGCTCTGGTCACCATGCCAAGGTAGTGTCCCCTGGTTAGTTCTTGAACAAAAAAAAATCAAATAAAAGAATAGAACAAGAATAAAAAGAATAAAGGCAAGAATGGGCTTGGAAAAAATGCATCCATAACAAGTACAACTCGCCTTCTAAAAAGACACCCATAGGTAACACGTATGCATCCTTGGCCCTCTGTTATAAACCTAAATTGCACCACACATGCTTACCTGGCATCAGGCCAACTCATATCCCTTCTTTGCCAAAACTCTGTTGAACAACTCTTTGAAAATCCTCTTGTGTCAAGGCCCACGCACCCTAACCCATTACTGCACGTGTGTACACGCTGGCTGACTCACAACAACCCGCATGTACCTAACAAGGCATGAAAAAAGGAAAGTTTCCGACGGAACAAAAAGATATGGGTCAGTTAACTAAAACTCTCGGCCATGCATGGCCGAGGGTTCGTCCAAAACCCTAGCTCCTTCTAGCATATAAAAGAAGGGGTAGGGGTACCATTTGGAGGAGGAAAAAATATAGCGAAGAAACTCTGCCCATTTATGTAATGCATTGTCCCAACCCTTTAGCCTTTCCTCATGCCAAAGGAGATTTAACGCAAAGTAGTTGGAGGATAGAAGAAGAGGAGCCCAGGATTAGGTTCAAGGAGCGGTGGTCGGTCTCATCTTTTTTGTAAGTTGATTAACTTTCAGTAATAAAAAGAATACGTTTCCCGTCCCAATGCATGAATTGTCTATGATTTGATTAATTTATGCTCGATTTCTAACCCTTGAGTATAGAATTAGCATACATGCATAGTTGTTGTTTGTCTTGAGTGCAGGTCATATGTGGAAGGAGCAGCGCAAGCAAGTGATCGAAGAGAAATGGAGGATCTATATCAAATGTCGGTAATAAGGTTGGTGGTCCTTTTCCCATGCATTTACTGTAAAAAAGGGGTTTAAATCTTGGGTTCTAGGTAAAAAAGTAGTTTCTATTCGTTCAAAATCTGCATGCAAGTCTGACCCTAGTTTGCTAGTTCGTAGGGTGTTTTTCCCAACAAAAGAATTGGCAACCATACTGGGGAGAATACTCTTTAGGGTTCCTGGATTTATTTAATTTTTTGGGTAGTTTAAAGATTAGGTTTTCTGTTTTTATTTGCCTGTCTTTTTCTGTAAGGTCTAAGCTAGCAGGGAGCCTGGTTTTCCATACCAGTTTTCCCTAACTTTTGTTTGACTGTAGTTTTCAAGACACATAGAGGTACACACGGCTTACAGAAGGCTTGCACGCATGTACCCGCGCCCTATCCTCCGGCAGCCCGCATGTGAACTCTAGCTATAGAGATAGCAGTAGCATGTAGGAGTCCAGAGAACCTTAGAGGCAGTCCTCCTTTTCCCTATCAGAATTACACATTCTCAGGGGATTTTCTGGAATCCTGTATGAGTCTTGCTGGTTCATAGTTCTATCTCAAATTGCTTTTTTTCGCCTTATTATTCCTTGCATTATTTGTCTTTTCTGTTAGAAAGAGCCTCTAAGCCTTCAAGGGACCCTGGTTATCAATACCAAAGGCCTCTTCCTGGTCTGGACTGCCTGTTTTCATTTTTTTCCTTAGAATTTAGATATACACGCGGCCTGTATAAGGTCAACCCACATGTACATGCCTTCTGTATCTTCTCAGCACGCATTTGCACGCGTGTTTTTTTAGTGACAGTCACGTGCTTGCACAGGCTACTTTTTGTTCAGGGTGGGGCAGTCATCCCCTCCTTTGATAAGAAGTATTCCTCTTAGGTGTTTGATTCTAGGTTTGAATAGTTAGTAGGTTAGGTCATCTTACCCTTAGCCTGCTTTTTCTCAATTAATAGTTGACAGAAAAAAAACAAAAAAAAAAAAAAAAAAATTGGTTTTTAGACAAGCGTGAGAGTCTTTGTTTTTTTTATTTTCCATTGTGTGATTATTTACTCTGATTCTTTGTGATCTACGCTTTAAGTCAGAATTTATTTTTCTTGGTTTTTTGCTTGTCGGTATTTTCCCTTGTTTGCTTTACGAGCACTGAAATAAAAAAAAAAACTATTTTCATTTTCTTCTTTGGGTGAAGAGTGTGTTTCTGCATCATTAGCTAGGGAGAAGTCTTTTATTTCATAAGTTTTTTGCAGTGCACTTAGATCATATGTATCTCATAGTCGAGTGAAATCCCTTTGAGTTTGCTGTATAAAATCTTAGAAAATTAAAAAAAAAAAAAAAAAAAACTTTCTTTGTGAAAAGTTGTTGAAATTTTGCATTTAGTAAAAGTCTTTTGTTTCCATCTTTTTTCATTCATTTTTTATTTCATATTTACACATCATCAGTTTCACCCTCATACCCCTTGACGTAATATAAAGCCATAAAAGCAACGCTAATTTTAAAATCTACTAGACTTTTATGTTTGTAGGGTTCACAAACTAGTTCAGGAATAGGGCCTTGAATTAGGTTGGAGAGGAAACTCTTCAAGGCCACTCAAAACCAAACATTAGAGTCTAAGATAGGGAGTGTCTAAGTCCAATTTTGTGGAATTTATCTAGGACCCCCCTCTAACATAGGGGATAAACACGAGGTCGCGTGCGAAAAGGTAGTGGAGATAACCCCTCCAAAGCCGGACCAATCGTAGTGGAGAACACATATAGAGGGCTTGTTTTTGGATTCCGTCGTTTGCATTTTCCACAGGGATTCATGGGTCTCGAATCTGTTGGAGGTCCTCAGTTGTCTTCCAGACCATTTTCTCTCGATACCCTTGACAGATTTCGGGCTTGATACCCTGCTCATTGTGGTCTACCCGACTTTCGACTGTACCCTCCTCGTGACTGTTCGCGTGCTGGCAACTTAGTTGCCAATCTTTTTAGGGACATACATAGGTGACTGGTGGGGTATACCATGGTACCTAGGATAGACATCGAACCACGCTTTGCAAAGTATACCTGGAGGGTGCTTCTGTGTTCAAGTTGCACTTGCATCGGTAAGTTGCTCTAGTGTTGGTTGTTGTAATTGTTCTTCCAAATAGTTTAGTGATTTCTTGACTTATCTCTTAGGGGCTTCTTTTTAGTGTGTGTTACTTTTGAACATTCAGAATACCTTAGTGTGTCTTGGATCTTCTCACATAGTGGAGGATCCCGAGATCCACCAGTCACGAAGGCTTCTTGGTCTGCTGTCGGTTACACTGGAGCCACCCCCGCCACCATTAAGGCGGAAGCTAGACCAACAAGGGTCTTTTGAAGCGACTGGGTTACAAACCTTTGTGCCCGAAAAACTCCCAGAGGAATCAACCGTCACTCTTGGTTCAGTTGAAACCCCGACCACTGATATCTGGGCACCTTTTAGTGTACCAATCCAATTTCACGAATTCCAGACAGTGCCTCACACAGCTATGGAAACAAACACTGTTACTTCTTCTGGGAATTCTTCAATTCCCACCATAGTTGCTACCACAGGAGAATCATCTCCTAACTTACAGTCGTCGATCCGATCCACCATGGTCTCGGCCGCAACTACGTCGCACAGTGGACCGAACCCATCTATGGTGGCGGCCACAACCCCCTTCACACCTAGTGCGACAGACCCTCCGTTCTCATACAATATGCCTAGTTTGGGTACAAGTCTTGCACTAACCTACTCCACTTTATAGACTTTGGGTCTGGGGGCAGGGAGCTCTAATGATCCTCTGCAAGGTCAACTTGGGGGCACTCCTGTGCCTTTTAATGCTTTTCCTTACACAGGAGGTCATATCCCTCCTTCGTCCCCTTTGCTTGGTGGTCTGCATCAGCAGTCCACCGGGTAGCCTACACACATTAGTTTATTTGGAGCAGGGAGTCAAGGAACACCTGCACACAGTATGTCGGTAGGTTTGACACCGTTTTCTTGGAACGGGACATTTGGTAATAACACTTTCGCATCAACTGCTTTCCCGTCTAGGGGAAATCCCATTTTTGGACAATCTACTCCTACGCAGGGTACTATTCCTGTGCATGGGGCACATATAGCAAGACCTTGGAACTCAGGACAAGGATCTGTTCCCTCCTCTGGAATTTCATTCTGGGGTAATTCTTTCCACAGTCAATGGAACCTTGGACAGACTACTATGCCTCTCCCATCGGGACCGACATGGGGTAATCCTTCCCAAAGTCCTTCGAACATGATGCATGCCCAACACTCCATGTCCTTTATGGGAAATCAACCGATGATGTCTCCACAGATGAAAAATCCTTACGCTGGTCAGGACCATGGTTTCTACCAGAATCTGGGCCAGCAGCCAAACTTTTCCTGGAAACCTGGTGCCAGTTAAACTCCAAAACCATTTTTCCCAGGTTATCATTAGCAACCCAAACTACCATTCCTAGCAAATTTACACTTGTCAGATTTGACAAGGTTGTTAAACGATCCTATTTGTCATGATCCACGTTGGCCTCCTATGCCAACGAAGTTGCCTTTGGACATTCCAAAGTTTGAGGCCAAGCCTAATGAAGATCCAAGTGATCATGTGACTACCTTCCATCTTTGGTGTTCATCTAACTCATTGAAAGATGACTCTGTACAGTTGCGATTGTTTCAACGTATTCTTATCGGGAGTGTCGCGAAATGATACATCAAGCTCGATCACTCAAGATACTCTTCTTTTGGTGAACTGGTGATGGCCTTCCTTAACCATTTCTAGTTACCTATGAGATACGATGTTGGCACAGAGCTGCTAGCCAATTTTGAAAATACAACAACGGACCATATCTCTGATCATATCCGAGAGTGGAGATGCCAGAAGAGTCTAATCAAAGTACCAGTCCCACCAACATTCCTGCTTGAGTGGTTCCTTAAGTCTTTGGTCCCACAGTTATCCAAAGACATTGCGACTTCCGGAGTTTTCTTCTAAGAAGATGCCATCATGAGGGCTCAACAGTTCGAGCTCATCTATTCTCAGTCTGGTTTATTATACAACATCTTGCCAGATGCGCCACGTTCGATACTAGATAAAACTAGACAGAGAGCTGGACCACATGCCGATGGTATTGTTGGTTCAGCACAAACCAATCCCGCTAAGCAATTGATAAAATAGTTGCAACAGTTATCCATACAACATACAGCGGCCAGCCAAAATACTGCTTTGGCTGCTCCCCCTACCCAAACGTCGAAAGTACACTCTGTATAGTGGACTAACCCAAAGGCCACCCAACAGCCTGAAGGGAAGAAAAAACAACGAAATAAGGGTAAGGGGGATAAAAAACCCACTGATAATGTTGGCGAGGACACCATGGAAAAATGAAAGGTGAGGTATCTGTGCAACTTGTGTACAGAATACCACCCGACCCATCTTTGTCCTCGACTTGCAGATGCCCAAAAGTTTGTCACACAACAACAGCAGGCAGAGTTGACTAATCCTTTTCAACATGGGCAAAATAACTCAAGCCTCTACAAGCACAGAAGGGGGCAGCCAAGAAACCTGCTCTCCTCCAAACAATTCCTCATCCGCGAATGTATATATGGTTAGGGGTGATGCTTTCATAACGACTAGAGTGCACAACTATAGTAAACCAAGCACTTCTGAGAAGGGTAAAGAAGTTGATCTCCCATATCTTCCTCTACAGATCGAGAAGACGTTGGGAGAAACAATGACATGCATTCCAAAGGGTGCATTTAAAAAAGTTTCTCACAACCCAAATGCAAGGGCCGCCCAGAATTACTCTGTGGTGGAGTATTTATCACAAACCCCTTGTGCGATGTCTGCTTTGGAGGTCCTCCAAAGCTTCCCTGCTTAGAGGAAAGCCTTGTTAACTGCTTTGGGCTCTACTGAGACTTGTAATCTGAGTACCATCATGTTAGATACAACCGGCTTAAAACCTCATCTGCCTTACCACGTAGCATTTTAGATAGTAGTGGCTCATCCCACGAAAAATTTTACACGAAATATATTTCGCACGGTGGTCGACGAGGGCGCCTCGACATGCGTTATGTCATTAGCATGTTGGAAGGCCATTGGCCAGCCCACTTTGTCTCCATCACCTACTCTCCTTACTGCTTTCGACGGTCGTTCTTTCTGACCACATAGCATCGTTCCTTCTTTCCCTGTGCAGTTAGGAGGGAAAACCGTGTGTGTTGAAGTAGAGGTAGTCGATGCTCCCCTCGACTATAACCTCTTGTTAGGATGGATTTGGACTTATGCTATGTAAGTTGTGGTTGCTACAGTTTTATGAGTCTTGTTGTTTCCACATGAGGGCCAGGTAGTGACCATCGATCAACTGTCTTTCTCCAGACCTGACCCAGCGTTGGGGGTATCCACAGTCCCCATGATTGATAATCCTCAACCAGGTGTCGTTAACGTAGGAGCTGGTTTGTGCCCGTCCTTGATGGGTACCTTCGATTACCCACCTCCTCATGAAGATGTCAAATTTATATCTAATTACCATAAGGTTGAGATTTTTCAAGTTTCGTCGTTCCGCACGACTTACTTTGAGGATCCTTGGATTCTTCCTTCCCCATCAACCATGATGGATGAGACAGGGCACCCCGGCATGTCCATACCCTTGTCTGCCACTGAGGTAGTGTACTCTTTAGTCCACCAAGCTTCAGCTAGCCCTGATCTGACTCCTGCACAAGAGTTAGATCCACTTCTAGAGCCTATTTGGGCTCAGGGTTCTCTCGCTAACGTCGATTCGTTAGACTTAGTCTTGCCTTCTGACGAAGCAATAATCGAAGCAATAGCTAGTCCAGACAAACCTTGGGAAGATCTTCATCACAGATCATATTTCCTCCCACAGTTAAGTCGAATCGAAGCAGGAGAATTCACCATTACCATGACGGGAGATCAACGATGTCCTATTAATATCTTAGCTACGCAGGAAATTTATGCTGAGGGTAATATGGTGACTATTGCTGAAACTATACCCATCAACATCTCCCAAAACCCTAGTGTCGTGGAGAATGTCTTTGTCAGAGCGGATTGCTCCCCCGAAGAGATTCAAATTTACACGGATCTTTTCAAAGAATTCCGTGACATTTTTGCCTGGTCTTATGAGGAAATGCCAGGTATCGATCTGAAAATAGTTGAACATGAAATCATAACGTATCCTGATGCCAAGCCTGTTCGACAAAAAAAATTTCCAGTCAATCCTAAGAAAGCAGGAGCCATCAAGATTGAGGTTGAGAAATTGCTAAAGGTAGGTTTCATTTATCCTATCCATTTGACTCAATGGGTGTCAAACCATGTGTTGGTTAATAAAAAACAAGGCACGATTCGTGTATGTACCGATTTTTGTGATTTGAACAAGGCATGTCCCAAAGATAATTTTCCAACATCATTCATTGACCAGATCATTGATGAATGTGCCGATTGTGAAGCCTTTTCGTTCATGGATGGTTTTTCGGGATATAATCAAATCCAAATCAAACTTGAGGACCAACACAAAATGACATTCATTTGTCTGTGGGGTACATTCGCATATCGTAAGATGCCTTTTGGCCTTAAAAATGTCGGAGCCACATTCCAGCAGGCCATGTCTTTTGCTTTTCATGACCTCAAAAATATAGTTGAGGCCTATCTAGATGATTTAGCATCCCGCTCTCGCAAGCAAATGGATCATCCCATGCACCTTAGACTAATCTTCGAACACTGTCGCTACTTCAAGATTCGCTTGAATCCAAACAAGTGCAACTTCTGCGTAACGTCGGGATGTTTGTTATGTTTCATTGTATCAACAACAGGGATCATGGTCGATCCTCTTAAGGTGGAGGCAATAATCCAATTTCCCCCCCACGCACAATCTTACAACTTCAAAGTCTACAAGGCAAGGTGAACTTCTTGCGACACTTCATCGCCAACTATGCCGAAATCACCAAGGGATTTATGCATTTACTAAAGAAAGACGTTCCTTTTTTCTGGGATGAAGCTGCTCAACGCTCTTTCGATGCATTAAAACACGCCCTCACAACTGCACCTCTGCTACGACCACCTAACTATAACAAAGATTTCTTATTATATTTGGCTGTCGCAGAGTCAACCATAGGCATGGTTTTAGTTCAGGAAGATGATTCGTTTTCAGAATACGTGATCTATTACCTAAGCCGAGGCCTCGTAGGACCGGAACACAATTATTCTCATGTCAAAAAAATTGCGTTGGCAGCAGTTCATGCTATTCAACGGTTCCGTCACTATGTTCTGTTTCGCAAAATCACCGTCATTGCTGTCGCGAATCCATTCCAGTACATGTTGACATGACAATTTATAGGTGGAAAAATCAGTAGATGGATAGTCATCCTCCAAGAATTTGACTTAGACTTCGTTTCATCAAAGTCCAAGAAGTCATTGGTCTTCGCAGAGCTTATTTTGGAACTTCCAGATGAGTCAAGTGACGTTGTGCCTGAGGAATCACCTATTCGTGGGGATATGTTTTTGATTGCATCTTCAAAACCCTGGTACGGAGTTATACTTATCTATATCCAGACTTTAAAGTGCCCCACCTCTGCTTCTCGTGACGAGCGTCAGTGGATATGCCATCAGGCTAAGAATTATCTAATACTCGATGATACGTTGTATCGGAGAGGTGTAGACTGCATCTTGCATTGATGTCTCACTCACGAGGAGGCCATCATAGTGCTCAACGATTTCCATACTGGAGCTTGTGGCAGTCATTTATCTGGGTTGGAAACAGCCCAAAAGATTCTACGAGCAGGTTACTTCTGGCCGACACTTATCAAAGATTGTATCGAATCGGTCAAGAAGTGCCATCCATGCCAAATCTTCTCTCGGAAGATGAGGGCACATCCCGCTCCTATGTTTCCTATCATCACAGTTGGTCCCTTCACTAAGTGGGGGATTGATTACACTACATGCAACCCCCCGTCAGCAAGGGGGCACTGCTATATCATTGTAGCTGTCGACTACTTCACTAAGTGGGTTGAAGCTATGCCAACGTTTAAAGATGATGGAGAGACTGCAGCTCTCTTCTTATTCAACCAGATCATAGCAAGGTTCGACGTCCCGAGAGAGATCGTCACTGACCATGGCAGTCACTTTCAGAACCAAATGATGACCAAGTTAACATCAAATCTTGGGTTATGACAGGAACATTCATCACCTTACTACCCCCAAGCCAATGGGCAGGTGGAAGCTTTAAACAAAACTCTTAAGACTATTCTATAGCGAACTATCAACTTAGCCAAGTCAAATTGGCATTTGATGTTATACTCAACATTGTGGGCCTACCGAACATCTCTTAAGACTGCAACCGGTTTCTCACCTTTTCAACTCGTTTATGGGCTGGAGGTAGTCTTGCCCATCGAATGTCAAATCCCATCTCTAAAATTGGCAGTATAGTTATTGCCAGACACTTCTCTGGTTGAAGAATGGTTAGTACACCTTGAGCAGCTTGATGAGCAGCATCATGATGCGGCCCTGGCCAACGAGGCTCACAAACATAAGGTCAAGTGTCAATATGATAGGTCCATTCATCCTCAGATTTTCTCTGAAGGCGACCTTGTCCTGGTCTATGACCAAGACAAGGACCCCCTGGGGGCAGAAAAGTTTAAACCCATGTGGTTCGGACCCTTCATTATAAAAGAGGTATTAAAAAAGGGCGCTTATTGTTTGGTTGATTTTGAAAGGAATGCTTTGGCGAAGCCTAGAAATAGGCTATACCTCAAGAAGTATTACTCATAGACAGGTCACTGTGGGTAAATTTTTATAACATATGTATAGTCTTTGTACTATTACTTTTTAAGTTTCTTTTAAAAGTGTTATGGGCGTGTCATTGATGTTATCTTTCATCAATATGGCAGATGTCAAGTGATTCTGAGGTGTTCATTGGGTATGCAGATGGTGCTAGTCGACACACGTGGAGGCTTGCCTCCATAGCTTGGGTAATCTTTACACCTCAGGGTCAGTTTTTATCTTCCGAAGGTATATGCTTAGGTGACACCACAAATAATGTTGTCGAGTATAGTGCATTTATTGAGTTGCTTCATGACGCCTTGTCATTGAGTATCTCTCATCTCCGGGTCTATCTCGATGCTCAACTGGTTATGTCGTAGATAAACAGAGTATACCGGGTTCATGATCCAACTTTACATCAACGATTCCTTAGGGTACGTCTCTTAGAATGAAACTTTGATTATATTACATATTTTCATGTTCCTAGGAGATTAAACCAAATTACAGATACTCTAGCTAATCAAATTTTAGATTGGCATC
>ML784616.1:217364-233656 GCA_009831015.1 Picea engelmannii | reverse complement strand
CACAAAAAGATAAAAACCATATATAAACATCATAAAATAACCAGAGTACATAGATGGATGCAAGCGCCTAAAAAATGGGAATAGTAATGAGTCACCAGGCTTATGCCCTCAAAAAATATATACAAGTAGGTGCTCGTGGCACATAAAAAGTCTAAGTCTGTTTAGGGCCTATGGGCCCTGTTATAATTATCTACAGCATGGGCTAAACGCCTAAAAAATCGGACCCACGTCCGAGGTGCCCCCACAACATGAGGCTGCATGGATGGCGGCAGGTCCTCTATCTCTACCATCGGGACTGTGCGAGTGAGCACAGTGAAGTTCCGCTCCACTCATCTAAGAACCCTCTCGGCCTCTCTGGCTAGGAGGTTCCCTACTACTACTGCTCCCCCAAAGGTGGTAGCTGCAACTTCTAGCCGTGGACGACGCCTGTTCCATGCATAATCGGCAGGTCGCACGGGGCCCACATCTGCATGCAACAAACGTTTACCCGTCAAATAATTGGCATACAAAAAAATGATATATATAACAAAAAGACATAAAAATTACATATGCAAACAAAAAATTACAAAGGTGGAGACTTACCCATCTCCCCTCGCTCCTCACCAGGAGGCACGGGTTTCTCAGGATCTCTAGAGAAATCTATCCCTGAATACGGGTAGTCCTCAATCACAAGGATCTGTCGTGACAGCCAAGCAAAGAAATCATCGTCGAAGGACTCAATGGTCCTTCCACCACCCTGTCGTGGCAGTAATACTACCCATCTACACACTGCAGGGAAAGAGGCCTGATGTCCTCGTACTACAACCCGAGGACTGAAACTCGAAACTCTCTCAAAAAAGAACGAACACAAGATGGTCCCGAACCCGAAGTTCCTGTGTGTCTGTTGTCGACAATCTGTCAATTGGCTCTTCATGCACTCGAGCAGTGTGGTACTCCATTCAAAAATTTGTGCATTCATGCACTGGATGGCACAGTTCATCTGTGCGCACGAAGCCTGATGCATGGCTGTTGAGCCGGTAATCCGCCCAATCAGTAACAATATAGTCTACAGCGCTAAGTTAGTAATTTTGTTAATGGGTACCTGGGAGCCCACATGGTCAGTCCCAGCCTCACAATGCTCAGCTATCAATTATGAGATCTTGCTCTGCCCCGCAAGAAAAGTCTGAAAGTTGACTAGTTCCCCTCTCGTTGAGAGGCCAGTCAGAAAGTAGATATCCTCAATGGTGGGCACCAGTGATTTCCCCTCTAGCATAAATGCCTCCACATCAGGGTGTCAATAGTCAATCAAGGCATTCAATAGCCTTGGTTTTGCATGCATAAATGGACATAGAAAGAATTTGAGTAAACCGCATTGCATTAACATGGCCACGACATTCGGATCTGCTGCAACCAACTCACTGATTACCTCATGCTCCCTTTCCCTCCACTGGACATACATCCTACCAACACAACAAGGTAAAGGAGGGTCAGTACTTCCTTCTAGTTTTCTTTTTCATCATAAAAGGGGGGTACACACAGGCTGTAGAGGTGACAATCATGTGTACACGCGGGCAGACTTTACTCTGCCCGAATGTACATGCGGCCTGTACAGGTCGACACCCACCCAAAAAATAAACTAAACAACAAAATTGAAGTATTGAATGGCTAGATAAGGGAGTTTGTACTTACATGGTCCAAGTAGAAGTTCGTTTCGTCCACTGTAGCTTCTGGAATCACTATTTTTAGCAAAGGGGGTCTTTTGGCTCCAAAGTCAATTTCCAAATCAGCAATGGTGATAATGAGCCACCAGCGTCTATTTATAGACTTTTTGGCCTCTTTTTGTCACTTTTTTAGCCTTCCTTATCAGTTTCTTTATACCAAAAACCATTTAGAGTGATCCAGGAGTTATATGGGAGGGATTTGATCAAGTATTGGGACATTTTTTTTTGCGTTTTGAGAAAATATTGACGGTCCATAAAAAAAAAAAAAAAAAAATTCAAAAATCAACTTGAGCATATAGGTTAGGTTACCACCCTAACTTTTGCATCTCATTGACTTTTTCTTCTGCTATAGGATCGATCCCATCAGCTTGTGACACAAAACCATCATATCTACTCTAGAAGTGTCGCAACTTGGTGGTAGAGCTTACTAGAACATGGATGCCCTAGGTAGGTCCTGGTTACATTATGGTGCCCGTGCTATTTTTAAAAAAACACTGTAGGCTCGGGAGTTCATATAGTCTTTCCTGAATATGAGTTTGAGCCTCATTTGCATGAGTCCTTTTCACTCTTTGTCTCACCCTCAGAACTCCCAAAAAATAACGGGTCTCCTTTTAATCCCTTTTCAGACCCTCTAAAAATGAAAAGATTGCCAAGCGATCTTGTGACCTTTCATGCTCGTTAAACTGAAATTTGAAGTCATGTATGTCCGATGGTAGTTTAGTCCTTTTTCAGTCCGGACGATCAACTGTATGAACAAAGGATACTCTATAGAATTCCCATTCTTTAGAAGAGTACTCTCAGGTATAATTTTATTCCTTTTTCAAGCCTAAGGGACTAAATTTACGAAAAAGAAACCCCCACGGAGTCCATAGATAAGCTCTTTTCAGACTCCCTAAAATTGAAAAGATCGCCGAGTAACCTTATTCTTTCACACTCGTTAAATTGGTCCAGAAGAATATTCCTGATGGAGTCCATAGTTAATCTTTTTTCAAACTCCTTAAAAGTGAAAAAATGGTCGAGTGATCTTGTCCTTGACACACTCGTTAAAATGGTTTTGAATAGACGTCTAATTGGTGCTAGTTTACCCCTTTTTCGAACTGATTAGACTATTGTCGAAAAAGGTACCCCAGCGGAGTCTCCTTTTATGCTTTTTCAGACTCTCTAAATATGAAAAACCACCGAGATTACCTTCTTTGGGCTCGTTAAACTTACATCGAAGGACGTTACCATTGTGTGTTCTATCAACCACATTTGCATACCTTATCCACCAGCCTTGTGACAGTTTGCTTCTGCGTCTTAACACCTTTGGTTGCCGGAGGATTTTTCCCAAGTATCATTTTACCAAAACATCAGTCTTGTATTTGTTCCTTGAGCTTGTATGTTTGCAGTACTTGTTCCTCCATTGTAACGTAATATTCCTTTATTCTTTTTCCAAAATTATCGAAAAGAACAAAAAAATCAAATATACCCCAAAAAGAGGATGGGAAAAGTATTTTCTTTATTGGCAGCATAATGAGTCGCCCTTGGATAAAGCACATCTGTCCATTTGATCATCAGAATATGGGATGTAATATGACCTTAGGAATCTTTTCTCACTATATAGAGTTGTGTCCTCCACCATTTCGTTATCCTTCCAAACATATGGAGATTTTGCGTTGCCTCCTGCGTCGTAGACTTATGATTAACATATATGCTGCCTGAGTCTTATCACTTGTTGTGCTACTGTCCAAGGGAAGTTTATCACTAAGCCTGATTCGGCCCCTCTGCAATATGTCTCTTTTCTGCATACTTGGCCATCTTGAACGTCCAATTAAGTCCTTGTTCGAAATCACTGAAGCCTTTAGTCTGATCATCAAGATTATCAAGTCCATAACCGACGAGCCATTGAAGACCTATGGGTAGTGCAGTTGTACACTCATATTACACTCCTACCCAAGTTTTATAATATTTTGAAGTTGTTGCTTAAGCTCTCAAGTCTAGCCATCAGGCCGAATCAACTTCTGGAAGATGGATACTCGATATGTATATCTTTCTGATTTCGAGATGTAGATCCGTTGTGTATTATTTGTGGCTACTCTTTATAGTTATTTGACATGGATATATAGTGTATTTGATTGGTAGCCATGGTTCTCTTTTATCCCGAGCATGGGTATGCCCGCCTCGGTGAGACATTTGTTATTTTGCAGATGGCACCTCCTGGTTCCTGATCCTTGGGCTCAATCGTTCGGCACATCAGTAAAGATTTGTAATGTATGTCGGCCATCATATGCTCTTATGACCTCACACATTAGGGGGCATCTGTTATAACCCTAAATTTCACCACACATGCTTACCTGGCATCAGACCAACTCATATCCCTTCTTTGCCGAAACTCTGCTGAACAACTCTTTGAAAATCCTCTTGTGTCAAGGCCCACGCACCCTAACCCATTACTGCACGCGTGTACATGCTGGATGACTCACAACAGCCCGCGTGTACCTAACAAAGCACGAAAAAAGGAAAGTTGCGGACGGAACAAAAATCTATGGGTCAGTTAACTGAAACTCCTGGCCATGCATGGTCGAGGGTTCATCCAAAACCCTAGCTCATTCTAGCCTATAAAATAAGGGGTAGGGGTACCATTTGGAGGAGGAAAAAATATAGCGAAGAAAATCTACCCATTTACATAATCCATTGTTCCGGCCCTTTAGCCTTTCCTCATGCCAAAGGAGATTTAATGCAAAGCAGTTGAAGGACAGAAGAAGAGGAGCCCAGGATCAGGTTCAAGGAGCTGTGGCCGGTCTCAACTTTTTTGTAAGTTGATTCACTTTCAGTAGTAAAAACTATACTTTTCTTGTCCCAATGCATGAATTTTCCATGATTTGATTAATTTATGCTCAATTTCTAACCCTTGAGTATAGAAGTAGCATGCATGCATAGTTGTTGTTTGTCTTGAATGCAGGTCATCTGTGGAAGGAGTAGCGCAAGCAGGTAATCGAAGAGCAACGGAGGATCTACATTGAACACCAGTAATAAGGTTGGTGGTCCTTTTCCCATGCATTTACTGTGAAAAAGGGGTTTAAATCTTGGGTTGTAGGTAAAAAAGTAGTTTCTATTCGGTCAAAATCTACATGCAAGTTTGACCCTAGTTTGCTAGTCCGTAGGGTGTTTTTCCCAACAACACCCTCACTGCACCTCATGTTTGGACATCCCCTAACCACATCACCTCACTTACATGGATTGGATGAGATCTTCCTAGAAACTTTCCTTTTCTTGTGGACACTAGCCCAATAGGACGCCTTGGCCTTTTCTCCAATCTTGTATTATAGGTTTTTGTAATGTCTTGGAGATTTTGACTGATGTATTAGGGGTTTTATGAATATGTTTAATAATATTGATGATGAGATGTGATTGACATTCCTATGATCCCTGTGACTGATGAGCCCATGGAGGGTGTAGCTTTTTGATGTGCAGGACCATGCCCAACGAACAAGTACCATTTGGACCGATACACATGAGGAGATGACCAGTTTGGACCTCCATGGGGCTGAAGATCCCACCAGGTGGATGTTGAGACCCCATCAGGGGGAAGAGTTAGGATGGATATGGATCAGGGCCTTTGCACTGGAGAAGAAGAGGACGTTCCATCAGGGGCACTTTGGATGAGCTAGACCTAGGGGGATTGAACCACTTGCAGTGGAACGCTAGCTCCAAATGACCCAGGACATCACCAGGAGGCTTGTGACATCATCATGAGCATATGGCAGATGGACAGGGTAGTTGGCACATGTGGAAGTTTGGAGGAGCCCAAGGAGGGCTAACGTTTTTCTTTTGGATGTTGCACTAGCCCTAGAAAGGGCTAACGTCTCCCTCACAGGGGCTTGATGTCTCACCTTTTGCTTGATTAGGGTTTTAATTAGCATTTAATGTAAAAACAATATTATTTTGGTATTATGTCCTTGTCGGCCTTTTTATGACCTAAAAAATAAATTAGGTCATTGATACACTATATTTTGAGGGTTTTCACTCTCATTTTGATCATCACAATTCACTCACTCATAGTGAGGTCTGATTTTTTGGGCCCTATTTGGGTTTTTGGCTGAACTAAGTGATGCGCACTTGTTGAAGGAAGACATTTTTTGGAATTTATGGTGTTTCTCTTGAAGGAAGGTGTTACAACTAGGGTTTACATGGTTATTTCTTCATGAATTGTAAGTGTTTCTTCTGCAAAACTTCTTATTGAATGGTTGTAGTTTAAATTTCTTGCATATTGCTTATAAATTTGTTGAATCAAAACCCTAGGTGACAAGCACACAAGTAGGTCCTTGTCTCATGTCCCCTGATAGAGAAACTTTCAGCCATTGAAAGAGAGAAAGAGAGCCTATTCATAGCTACACTCCTTGTTTCTCTTTCCCCTATGCTAACCGTACCATTTAGAATCCAATAGGAGGAAGACATCCCAGGCCTAGGTTATCTACACTTAGGGTCATTTTTCCTTTAGGGTTTGATAAAAGAGCCTTGTTGTAGCAACACTCTCCCTCATTCATCCTTCTTGTCTTGATTTTTTGATTCATATGAGCTAGTCGTTTGCTAGGAAGGAGGAGAGAGCACGAGGCCTTGCTTTTGCAACACCGGAGTGAGCCTCTCTCCCCTAGGGTTCTATTTTTGAGGCCCTTCTTTAGTAGCACCTTGAAACTTTTCCCTCTAGTCCTTTGAAATATCATCTCCTTCAACCTTTGCATCCTTCACTTATGACTCCATTAAACTCTAAGGCATTGATCTGAGAGTCCTCAAACATTGAAGTGAAGCTGATCAAACAAACTCTTAAAACTTTTGAATCTCAAAACCCTAACCTACTAACCCTAAATGCTGACGTCACTCCTTGCTATTATATCATTGATGCAACAATGTTTTGTCTATAAGCAATTGAATGGTAGTTGAGGGCATTTATTAGAATAACTATTGATTGATTATATTGGATGCCATATCATTCTTGTATTTATTGGCAAGTGATACATTTATCATTGCTATTTTGTAAACATTGACTTCATCAACATTTACTTTTAAATTGCTTATATTGAATATCAGATATCACTGATTTATATGAAGTACTAACGAAGATTGCACGTATCAGTTTCCTTGTTGTGTTGTCTCAAGCATGTGCTTTTCTTTTCTTTGGTTATGCCTTATTATCATTTGTTTATCCAAGACTATTTGATTGACGGTGATCTGTGAAAGGGGAATTTGTCCTTGTCCTTTTATCCTTAGCCCTTTCAAAACCCCAGGTCACCGGGGCCGTCTCCCCTGGGCCTAGCCTCCCTAAAGAGAAAGAACCTACCCATCGTAGTGACATTGGGTGGGATAGGTTCCTGTTATACCAATTTGGCCTTCTACCTTATAGCCTTTACTTCTAACTACAAACTGTGTGATAACATTTTGGGCCTAGGTTATCTACACTTAGGGCCGTTTTTCCTTTAGGGTTTGATGAAAGAGCCTTGTTGTAGCAACACTCTCCCTCATTCAGCCTTCTTGTCTTGATTCTGTGCTTCATCTGAGCTAGCCATTTGATGGGAAGGAGGAGAGAGAATGAGGCCTTGCTTTTGCAACACTGGAGTGATCCTCTCTTCCCTAGGGTTATGTTTTTGAGGCCCTGCTTTAGCAGGACCTTGAAACTTTTCCCTCTAGTCCTTTGAAATCGCATCTCCTTCAACCTTTGCATCCTTCACTTATGACTCCACTAAACCCTAAGGCACTGATCTGAGAGTCCTCAAACGTTGAAGTGATGCTGATCAAACAAACTCTTAAAACTTTTGAATCTCAAAACCCTAACCTATTAACCCTGAATGCTGACATCACTCCTTGCTATTATATCATTGATGCAGCAACATTTTGTCTGTGAGAAATTGAATGGTAGTTGAGGGCATTTATTAGACTAAGTATTGATTTATTATATTGAATTCCATATCATTCTTGTATTTATTGACAAGTGATACATTTATCATTGCTATTTTGTAAACATTGACTTCATTAACATTTACTTTTAAATTGCTTATATTGAATATTAGATAGTCAATGATTTATATGAAGTACTAACCACGATTCCACGTATCAGTTTCCTTGTTGTGTTGTCTCAAGTAGGTGCTTTTCTTTTCTTTGGTTATACCTTATCATTGTTTGTTTAGCTAGGACTATCTGATTGGCAGTGATATGTGAAAGGGGAATTTGTCCTTGTCCTTTTATCCTTTTCCCTTTCAAAACCCCAGGTCATCGGGGACGTCTCCCCTGGTCCTAGCCTCCTTAAAGAGAAAGAACCTACCCATCATGGTGACATTGGGTGGGATAGGTTCCTGTTATGCCAGTTTGGCCTTCTACCTTATAGCCTTTACTCCTAGCTACAAATTGTGTGATGACATTTTGGCGTCGTTGTCAGGGAACAATGAGTCAATTCTCCTCAAACGAAAAATCTTTTCGGTAAGCCTTGCCTCAAAGACCTTTTCCTACAAGCTTACCCAACGACTCATTAGGTCTTTTCCCTTTTCTTTGGTAGTTTCAAGTAAACTATCTAGCAACTCCACAAACTAAAAAGAGGTTCAATAATCCTCCTTTGTCTTTCAGAAGGATACCTCCCAAGAACTCTCCTATTGTCAAATCACTCTTTGGGAAGATCCTTCCTTTAAGAACCATGTTTATCTATCAGACCGCTACAATGAACCCAACCAACAATCAAAGATAATGGTCATCTACTCTTTTCAAACCGTTAGACATGTCAGCCATACCAGGCTACCATAGGCAAATGCCACCCAAGTATGAGAAGTGATTGCCTAAATTCATCGGTATTGATGAAATCAGTGCCAAAGAGCACATGTGAAACTTTTGGGCATTTTTTCAGCTTCACCCCATTAGTGATGATGTTGAAGATCTAGTCATGAAGTTGTTCTCCGCTACTCTTTATGATGCCTCAAGGAATTGGTACCTAAGCCTTCCCGATGGAAGCATCAAAACCATGTATAGACTTGAAGAGGTCTTTCTCAAAAGATGGAGTGTCAAAGAAGACCCTAATATGCTCCTCATCTGACTGAATAACCTTTCCAAATATGAAAATGATTCCATTCGAGAGTTCCATACTAGATTTGAGACTTTGCTGCAAAGGATTCCCACAAGCCATCATTCGAAAGATGAATACCTCGTCCATGTTTACACCAGATCTTTCAATGGCCAACTAGGGTATCTTCTCAGAGATAAAAACCCCCAGTCAATTCAATAAGCCCAAGAGCTCGCTACTAAAATAGAGGGAAACCTCCTTTCATCCAAGATTGAGCCTTTTGCTAACCCAAGGGGGAGAATAGACACCAAACCAAAAATAGTTCACAACATTGAGCCTACTTTAGACCTATGTACCAGTATCACCAAGTTGTAAGCCTCTATGGATGGTATCATAAAAAATCAAGAGGAAATGATGAGCAGGATTGTTAAATTGGAAATATCTCAGACCTAAGCACCCAGCGTCCTATACAAAGGGCGATTCCAAAAAGGGGGCCAATTTTATAAACCAAAGAATGAGCATGAAGTTCCAAACACCTTGGCCCCTGCAAACGTTGTTGATGAAAATCCTTAGTGCCTAGAATGCAGTGAAGCACATTGGGAACATGAGTGAACTTACAGTAATGGCCATCAAAAAGTCAACAACATGGATCATTTCATGGAATTTCCTCAAATAAATATCACCGATACAGAACATCAGGAAGTCATGAAAGAAGTAGTCATATCAACAAGGATGGTGGTAATAAACAACTTGGACCAGGAATCACAAGAGAAGCTAAAGAAACAAGAATTTCAGGTGTACCGAAGGAAGAAGTTGAACCAACCCACCGCTGACCAAGCAAAGCCCTCACCGGCAGAGGTACCTCCTCCCAAGACATCCAAGGATGTGAAGGATGACCTGAACTTTGACCTCAAAGGGGATTTATCAAACATGCATGTAAACTTCCCCCTGAGAGAAGCAATCAAGATCCCATCCATCAAGGAATGCTTTGACACTTTCTTTCTGGGATTAGTTGAACCCATGGACCCCTCTATTATGTTGCAAGCTTATCACTTCAGGGTCCAATATGGTGAGAACCCTCCTTTTTTCATGACGTTGGCGATGAACGGGTGCTGGTGCCAACATGATGTCACTTAAATTCATGCAAAAAGTGGGTTTGAAGGTCACACGGCCTTATAGAAATGTATGTGGCTTTGAATCTAAAGCCATACCCACACACGGGGTGGTTGAGAATGTGGAGGTTTGCTTGAAGGAGTACCTAGAGAATATAGTCCACATTGACATCGTGGTATTTGATGTCCCAGATGTGTGGGGAATGTTGTTATCTAGGAAATTTGTTGCAATGTTGGGTGGAACCCTTGAGATGGACCTCACATTCTTGGAATTTCCTTTGAAGAATGGAACAATAGGTCATCTCCTCAATATGCCAATAACCAGAGACCATGTGCAAGATATTACTCACCCCGTCAATAATGACAAAGCACAAGACGAGATGATACAAACTCTTCAAAATTATTCTCCAGAAGATATGCCCTTTGCAATGAAAGAGGACTTTGATCAGATCAAATGGCCCAAGAAAGAAGAATACCAACAACTCCTATATGAATTCAAGAGAAAAAATATTGGGACAGTGAAGATATTAAAGAAACATGAAGATGACATACAAATCCACCCATCCCAATAGGAAGTGTTTACAGCAGAAGCCCACCCTCCTCCCTCGGCACAATACACCAGGGTTGTCCAAGGAACAACCAAATACAAAGTCAGAAAGTACAAGGAAGGAGACATGGTATGGATGTGAGATACCCAAAAAGGAGAGCCAACTAATGTAAAAGGAAGCACTTAGTCATAGCTCAAACCCTTCAAAGTTAGAATGGAATCAGTTGACGACTCATATTACCTATCCACTTTGGAGGGAAGAAGGAACCCATTACATATCAGTGGGCACCTCTTCAAACCCCACCAAGGTGGGGGGACCTGACTTCAAAGGTAAGTGTAGGTAAGTAGGAATTTTGTATTCATGTATTATACAATTGCATTTCATGTTAGTTTGCTTTCACATTTGCTTCATTAATTGTTTTCCTTCAGTCCTTATATATGTGTATATGTATGTTGGGTGGCATTACCACCCTAATTTTGTTACTGATACTTCTATCAAGATTGATCAGTTCTGCAGGTTATGCCAGAGATGTTGAGGTTCTCATGTGCTCTATGGTGAGCACATGTCCCCGAGTTGGAGCCAGATGTTATCCCATCTTTTTAGGGATAACTAGGAGATCATATCTCGAGGCCCACATGTTCTAGACATGGAGTATCGAGACCAGGATTGACCTAAGCATGACCCTGGAGGGCCCATGCTTTTCTTCTTCCATTAGCTTTGTCTTGTCAACAACAACAACATCCATCACCATCGGCTTGGTCCTGTATCAGAAGAGGTTCTTGCTCCATGAGGTAATTGGTCTAGGTATCATGGTATGTGTCACTTTTGATCATTAAAACCTTTAAATATATGCATCTAATTACTTTTATCTCTAAAAGCTACTTGGATCTTACATTTTCCCACTTGACCATGCTTGGGGGAATTGACAGGGTGCCCTATCAAGCCTGTGCCCATAGGTTTTGGTTTGTCACTGGGGGAATTTCTGAAAATCCATCGTCCCCTCCCATCATAACACCACTATTTCATCTTATCTCCCACTCATTTATCCCATTCCCCTTGTCTGGGGATTGTGTTTACCTATTCATAGGATTGCACCTTATCTCATGGGAAGAAGGGGCTAAAGGCCCAGAAGGTAAAAGTAGCTGGTAAAAGACAAAAGACTAGAAATAAAACCTCGAGATGCTTCGCCCAGGGATGCCTTAGAAGGAAATAAAAATCCTCTCATCAAGAAACAAGAGGGACCCGAAAAATAACAAAACAAGACCTACTCAGACGATAGGGGGTCTCATCACAAGCCAATCTATTAGGTCCATGTGTACCTAACAGTATGACATTGCCATCATCTGGTTACCACACCAGGGCAATGAGCTTTGGTTGTTTGGCCAAGGGAAAGGGGGTCTCATCACAAGACATCCTTCTCATCTCTGTGAAAGTACTTGTGGGTAACGCTGTCAGCTCTAGTCACCATGCTGAGGCAGTGTCCTCTGGTTAGTTATTGAACAAAAAATAAAGAAAATAAAAGAATATAACAAGAATAAAAAGAATAAAGGCAAGAATGGGCTTGGAAAAAATGCATCCATGACAGGTACAACTCACCTTCTACAAAGGCACCCACAGGATACACTTACGCATCCTTGGCCCTCACTGCACCTCATGTTTAGACATCCCCTAGCCACATCACCTCACTTACATGGCTTGGATGAGATCTTCCTAGAAACTTTCCTTTTCTTGTGGACACTAGCCCAATAGGACGCCTTGGCCTTTTCTCTAATCTTGTATTGCAGGTTTTTGTAATGTCTTGGAGTTGTTGACTGATGTATTAGGGGTTTTATGCATATGTTTAATAATATTGATGATGAGATGTGATTGACATTGCTATGATCCCTGTGATGATGAGCCCATGGAGGGTGTACCTTTTTGATGTGCAGGACCATGCCCGACGGACAAGTACCATTTGGACCAATTCACATGGTGAGATGACTAGTTCAGACCTCCATGGGGATGAAGAGCCCACCAGGTCGATGTCGAGACCCCATCAGGGGGCAAAGACAAGATGGATATGGATCAGGGCCTTTGCACCGGAGAAGAAGAGGACGTTCCATCAGGGGCACTTTGGATGAGCTGGACCTAGGGGGATTGACCCACTTGCAGTGGAACATTGGCTCCAGATGACCCAGTACATCACCAGGAGACTTGTGACATCATCATGAGTGTATGGCAGATGGACAGGGTGGTTGGCACATGTAGAATTTTGGGGGATCCCAAAGAGGGTTAACGTTTTGCTTCTGGATGTTGCATTAGCCCTAGAAAGGGATAATGTCTCCCTCAGAGGGGCTTGACGTCTCACCTTTTTCTTGATTAGGATTTACTTAGCATTTAATGTAAAAATAGTATTATTTTGGTATTATGGCCTTGTCGGCCTTTTTATGACCTAAAAATTAAATTAGGTCATTGATACACTATATATTGAGGGTTTTCACTCTCATTTTGATCATCACAATTCACTCACTCATAGTGAGGTCTGATTTTTTGTGCCCTATTTAGGTTTTTTGGCTGAGCTAAGTGATGCGCACTTGTTGAAGGAAGAGATTTTTTGGCATTTATGGTGTTTCTCTTGAAGGAAGGTGTTACAACTAAGGTTTGCATGGTTATTTCTTCATGAATTGTAAGTGTTTCTTCTGCAAAAATTCTTATTGAATGGTTGTAGTTTAAATTTCTTGCTTATTGCTTATAAATTTGTTGAATTAAAACCCTAGGTGACAAGCACACAAGTAGGTCATTGTCTCATGTCCCCTGATAGAGAAACTTTCAACCATTGAAAGAGAGAAAGAGAGCCTAGCCATAGCTACACTCCTTGTTTCTCTTTCCCCTGTGCTAGTCGTACCATTTAGAATCCAAGAGGAGGAATACGTCCCAGGCCTAGGTTATCTACACTTAGGGTCATTTTTCCTTTAGGGTTTGATGAAAGAGCCTTGTTGTAGAAACACTCTCCCTCATTCATCCTTCTTGTCTTGATTTTGTGCTTCATCTGAGCTAGTCGTTTGTCGGGAAGGAGGAGAGAGCACAAGGCCTTTCTTTTGCAACACCGGAGTGAGCCTCTCTCCCCTAGGATTTTGTTTTTGAGGCCCTGCTTTAGCAGCACCTTGAAACTTTTCCCTCTATTCCTTTGAAATCTCATCTCCTTCAACCTTTTCATCCTTCACTTATGACTCCATTAAACCCTAAGGCACTGATATGAGAGTCCTCAAACATTGAAGCGAAGCTGATCAAACAAACTCTTAAAAATTTTGAATCTCAAAACCCTAACCTACTAACCCTGAATGCTGACATCACTCCTTACTATTATATCATTGATGCAGCAACGTTTTGTCTGTGAGCAATTGAATGGTAGTTGAGGGCATTTATTAGACTAAGTATTGATTGATTATATTGGATGCCATATCATTATTGTATTTATTGACAAGTGATACATTTATCATTGTTATTTTGTAAACATTGACTTCGTCAACATTTACTTTTAAATTGCTTATATTGAATATCAGATAGTCATTGATTTATATGAAGTACTAACCAATATTGCACATATCAGTTTCCTTGTTGTGTTGTGTTATAGGATAAATCTGTAAGTGCGGACACAAACCGATCTCCCTAGATCCACCTGGATCTAGAACAAAACAAGACAGAATAATACTCTTTCCCTAGATTCTAACCATTGAATGAACTAAGAGGCAAGAAAAAGTTGCATACCTTATAATCACTTCCGTTGGTCTTTGTTGCTCCCGCTTCGCTCCAATGCTCTCGTACAGTCAAGACCAAAATTGTAAAAACCAAGTGAAGTAAAGAAAGCACAATATATTCAATAGTGAATCTATGTATATGATCAAGGAGTTATATAATAAAATAGAATTAATTTTATGGGAAAGAGACATATTACTGTATCATATTATATAGGAAAGAGAGATTACAACCATTGCCTTGATGTCGTAAGGTCCCTTCCAACTGTCCTTCGTTCCCCACACACTTCTTTCTCTAAGGATTCTGAGACCATAGATTTGATAGCTACTCACAATCTATCTTGACAAAGCAAATCTCAAAGCCACTCTAACCAAGCCAAAGCTAACAAGCTCAAGAATCAACAAAGCTAACCCAAGCTCACAAAAGCTAACTTTCTCCATGAGAATTCCTCTCCTTTTATAAGTTGAAGAGGATAAGGTGAGGAGGTTAGGATGATCCCACTAAATCATGAAAGCGAGTAAGATCCAAACCATTCGGATGCCACCTCACCATAGAAGTTTCTCCTTCTAGAAGATTCGAGAAAACGATCATTTTTCCCACATACTGGAATTCTCGCACCCTAGCTATAGAGCAACCTGAGAGGTGTTTGCACCCTAGCTATAGTGCAACCTGTGAGAATGGGTCATTCTCGCACCCTGCCTATATAGAAACCTGTGAACTTCCCTTTTTATAAGGTTTTTACATAGGAAAAAGCAACTTCTTTTCTCAGGAAAAGTTCTTCTCCCTTCTCTCTTTAGGAAGTCAGGCCACTGACCCTTCTAAAGGCAACATATAGGTTTACATCATTAACGATCATAGGGATGACAAAAATAATGTGTAACATGTTGTCTCAAGCAGGTGATTTTCTTTTCTTTGGTTATACCTTATTATTGGTTGTTTAGCTGGGACTATTTGATTGGCGGTGATCTGTGAAAGGGGAATTTGTCCTTGTCCTTTTATCCTTCACCCTTTCAAAACCCCAGGTCATCGAGGACGTCTCCCCTGGGCCTAGCCTCCTTAAAGAGAAAGAACCTACCCATCATGGTGACATTGGGTGGGATAGGTTCCCGTTACACTAGTTTGTCCTTCTACCTTATAGCCTTTACTCCTAGCTACAAACAGTGCGATAATAGTTCCCAGTTATTGTGTTCTATTACTTTGAATACAGGCTCACCCGTTGGTCATATAGAAGTCGTGTTGGCATGGATTTTTGTCACTACCTTTGTGATAATAGCGCGAAACTTACATTTCCAATTTGCACTTACAAATTTCACAGTCACCCGCCTGATGTCAAATAACTCGGCTATTTTTAATGGAAGGGCCTCTGACCGTTTCAATTGGATGCATGGGTATATACAGCTACCATGGCTTGTTCAGTTGATTTATTTTTTACCACAGTGGTGAATTGTTGGTTGATGTATAGTCACTATTTTTTCACTTATGGTAATTTGGTTGAGGGATGACATTGGTCATGAATGATTAGGGTTTCTCACATAGGTCGCATCTGTGTATGGTGTTTTGCAAATGAAACATGAGATGATAACTATGGTTTCCCTGGGGCTGAATGATAATCGAACTGGATAACTATGGGAGGCATATCCACGACATCCTTGTGTTGTTGGTTGGATAAGCCTGAGTGCGAATGACTTAATTGAATCATGGTGTGACATAAATGAACCAAGCACTTATTAATGCACACATCCTCAGCACAATATGTTGAGTTATTTTCATGACTGTGTGTTTGTTGTGATAAGTGGAAAAATTGCATTGTGGAGTGTGGTTAGTTGCGCTTTGTGTGTAGTATGAATAGCTTGTTTTTATACTCCATGATACCCTTAGAGTTTTAAGCATGTTATTTATTTCAATTGACCACTGTTAATGACAGTTGTGTTGGATATTCAACTTGGCTTTTAAGTCGCATTGAGTTGTTTTATTTTATAGTGGCATGGTTACATTGCCTTGGAAATTTACTCCTGCATAGCCTGTGGCTAAATGGTGGTTGTTGGTTGTATAGTCAATTGTCATTTCAGGCGTGGCTTGTGAGGTTTTGATTATTTTGGTATTTTTATGCATATATATGGGAACAAATATCATTACAGATCTTGATTGGCTCTATTACAGAAATAGTGACTTCATT
>ML784616.1:171760-182210 GCA_009831015.1 Picea engelmannii | reverse complement strand
GACACAACAAGTTTATTTGATACATTGTTGGTAATTTTTCTTTGAGATATTTTTCTGAAACTATTATTGGAAGCCACTTGATTTCAAGATCAACAATGTGGGATATTACTACTAAATGTTGGTTTGACATGAGGTGAATTATGCGGTACATAACCACAAGAACTTCATTTGAAATTTGAATTCACTAAGATTTTGGTGTTAGGGAAAGATGCTCGATTTGAGGCTATATTAATTTATTGTTTAATATAATCAATCATTCGGTGCAACATTCTTGGAATTTAGTGTTAAGAACAACCAAATTGCTTCTTAAGTGTCATACATTGTTGATATTTACTATTTCTCGAGAATCAATTTATGTAGAACCATATTCATGTCATTTATTAAATTGTGATTCAAGCTTTACATCGAGGTTGAGTTGTTTCATACAAAATTAGTGAACAACTATAGTCCCTTTTGTGAATTGTATATTATATTGATGGGGTGTGTAGAGGCCTCTCTGTCCATCCAAATCCATTAGATGACAGTCAGTTCATCTGGATCATTCCATGTCCCTTCTCTAGTCAATCATGCATAGTCACCCAATTCATGGTCGCCCAATGATGTAATCCTATACATTCATCCAAATAACATGTGTTCATCCATCTGTGAATGTTGATTTCCTTCCATGTTTCCTTTTTCATGCACTTATATTTGGCTCTAAGCCACAACACTATCATAGAGATGATGCTCTAGTCATCCATCTCATATAGTGCCCAGGGGAGATTGAAGTCCAACAGTGACTATGAGGGTGTTGTGGCTAAGATCCATGTCGTTTGAATATTTCAGTGACAATAACACCCCTTCTATGGAAACCATGGCCCTAAGAGGTTTCGAGCCAAATAATTTGTTTTCCACCCTTGTTGAATAAGCAAAGTAGTAGCCAAAGTGGACTCATGGGTGAGTCCTATGAATATCATCATTTCTCAATATGGACCTTTCCATATTCCTTGTGGAGGAATGTTCACAATGCGAAGCACTTGGGCATGACAAGGGGCAGTGGCACTAGCACCAACAACCCTAACTTTAAAGAGGTTGTCACTGCCTATAAGACAATTTACATTAACATCACTATTGAGAGTACAACAATTGATCTAAACATATTAGCTCTTAATTTAGATCACGTGGATGATGCAACTATAATTTCTTCATGCGAGCATGCACTTATTAATGGTTCCACAATGCTTCACTATACCACTGTGAACCCCTTTGACTACCTCTTACTAGTGTTGGTTCCTAGAAAGTTGCTTTTGTTCATGTCCCAACCTAAGAAAAGACATGGAGATGAGAAGAGAAAATAAAAAAACATGTCCATGGTGGATATGGACAATTCTATGGATCACTTACTTGAATTTCTTAGTAGGGTGGAAAATCTCATGGCTTGCTTATAACCTTGCTTAGATATCCATCTATGTTCAATTATATTATAGTCAGATGTTTTCCCATGCTATTCGAACCCTTTACAACATATTATCATATCCATGGAATTTGTTAATGATTGATAGCTCTTGTTTGGTTTATAGTGGCCCTATTGAAAATTCTAGAACCAAGCAAGAAGAAAATATGTACAATTATGCCTCATTTAGTGCCCCATTTAAGATTGGTTGACTCCATGGTGCTCTACATGATATATTCTCTAGAGAATTAAAAAGGTCAATTCTCCATACATTCCTCCACTAGGTTTATATATAGATCATTTTGCACACATTTTCTATCTTCAAAGAAACATATTAAATATTACATTTAACATATGGATTTATTTTTGTGATGTTGTTTGCACCATCGGGGACAATTGCTAGTTATTTATTTCTTCTAATATATCCACAATTGATATAATTGCACTACAGGGTAATTAAAAGTTAGGTAGTGGTCAAACGTGTGGTTGCACTTAGAGAGATTATATTAAATGCTCTTATGACCTGTGCACACATAAGTGGAACAAATCCCACCCCCATGTCCTTCAATTTAAAATCTTGGTGGGTTAGCTCGAGCGGATGAGTGTTGTGGTTATAATACAAGAGGTCTCATGTTCAAGTCCCTGACCAACTATATTGTTGATATTGTTGGGCCTCACTCAATGTCCCCACCGGGTTATTCCCCATAATCAGGTCCGATGGTTTACCCTATTTACCATCCATGGATTATGGTTAAGTACTCAAAGGGTTTTTCGTGAGGGTTTCCTTGGAAAAAAAGGTAACTAAAAGTGATTTATTTAAATATTATAACAAGTTGAGTGTATTGAATTAGCCTTTATTCTCAATTTAACCACTTAACTAGAGTTAAAATAACAAGAAGGCTTCCTTGATATTAAGACTCCTGATTATCATTTCGTTTCTCCAATCACTTTTCTATCTTTTATTTATCTATAATGCTCTTTAAGTGTAGAATTTCCACATAGAACCTTTAATATACATGATCATGTAGTGTAAGACTCTCTTTTTCAAGTCCTCTAAATATAATTAACTCCTATTGTACTGACTCTTTTATGTAAGAAAACTTGTGTAGATATGAAGTAAAATTTATATTTCTGCAAGATCTGCAACTAAGAAGTTTCATTTACAACAATTTAGTTTAGAATTTTCTTTATGCAAGGAATAAAACTGGTAAATAGATGAAATAATAGCAATTCGTATGTACAACATAATAGCAACTTAGTTTAGATTTTTCTTGATGCAAGAGTAAACTGGTAAATAGGAAATATAATAGAAACAAAAAATTGATTGCAATATTTACAAATAAATCAACTAGTAAAATACATACCTCAACCTCAAGTTTTGGTTGATTTAGTCCCTTTGTTCTTGTCCTTGCCCAAACTTCCCAAAATTGAATATTTTCCTCCTAGCCAACTAGGAACAACCACTTTGGCTCCCTAGCTCCAGGAATCCTTGTGGTTTCCTATCCCCCGAGCCCAAATTTCCCAACAACAACAATGCCCAAGTAAAAATCCCCCAAAGCAATTTTTTCTTGCAATCTCCTCCTTTTCCCCTCCTCCTTCCAAAATTTTCCCAAAAAGAAGACCCCCTTCCAAGTCCCCTCCCCTCTTCCTTATCCTCCTCTCTCAAATCCCCCTCCCTCATTCAATTCCCAAGTGCCTCATCCCCTCATTAATTCCCTCACCTACCATTAAATAATAAAATAGTAAAAAGATTCAATCTAATTATTTAAATAATTAATCTAATTTGCCTTAAATAAATTATAATCATTAATTAATAAAATTGGGCTATTACATACACTCACCCTTCAAGAAACTTCATCCCAAAGTTATAGTAATTTACAATACAAGGGAAATAAAACATGATTCATACATCCAGATTAATTAAGTAACATCATCAATTTAAAACACTTATACATACTAGGGTACATGTGCAAGGCATGCATATGTAGCTATCACATACATGACTTGCACGTGTACTAATGACAATAATTTATCACACCTAAAGAAATTCTTGTATGCATCCAATCCAATCAACAATGCCATTCATTTTATAAAGAATAATAAACCATTTAAAATATTCACAAAATCCCTCAATTATAATAATTTAACACAAGCAAAATTCACTTCTATCAGGAAAAACCCCACACAGTCTCAACTACTTCTAGTCATCCTTCTTTCCTAACCTACTTCCATCTTCCATCCCTATCCTTCTTTTGTTGGACTATCTTGGAGTGTCAACTATATTGACCTAACTCCATATAGAACCCATACGTGTAAGTGCCAACTCTATTGACCAAGCTTCCCCAACAGACAACTAACAGTCATCATCACATGTCCGGGGGAGTGTGATATAACACTGTTCTCCCATGACTCCAGGTTTCAGAGGATACACGGTAGGAAATGCCTCTACCCCTCCTAATAGAACTAGTGTCAACACCCTAACATGGACCATATAGTGGAACTGTGTTGTTGGGAAATTTGTCATCATATATTTAGTTTCAGGCAGTCTCACCACCTGAAAAACCTGCACTTGTCCACATATCATAACAATGCATTTAAAACAACATAATTTCACATAAAAAGATTCATACCATATTGTTTCTCGGTCAATGTTCATGACATCAAGATTTTCTTATCATTATCCTTTGGCTATTTCATATCCCATTGACCTGCAGATTAGTCTATAACACAAACTCATACATATATATGAACTATTATCATGTAAATGCATTTAATCATATCCTCAATTCGGTATCCACATACCAACAACTTTAAATGTCAAAATTTTCAAGCTAGAAATAGGTTGGATAATATCCATCATAATTCAAATAATGATAAACATTCATAGAATTGATATTCACATAGGTCCATATGTCTAAAATTTCAAGTGTATCATTAATAGTTTCATAGTTAATAAGAAAATAAAATACGATTAGGCCTTAAGTAATTCTAGTTGTCTAAGACAAAAGGTGGCATTACATACACGCAACCTTCGAGAAACATATTCCCGAGGTGATCAAAAAAGTGAGGGATGATCTCACCGTAAGGTCTTTGCATCCTCCCAAGTAGCAGATCATGTGCTATACTAGTCCCACTGGACCTTCACTTGGTTAGAATTATGTTGATGCTAATAATACATTAATTGGACACCCTTATTCAGTAGGCCTTCACTGTGTCGAACTCAGATTTTATAACCGCTTGTGATTTGGTTAATGTTAAGACACACTTCTCTTACAGGTTTATTCTTCCTAAGCTCCATGTATGATTCCAATATTTAAGTTATATCTTGTTGGTTGACTACTAGTTAAAACCTTAGCTTATTATTGGGGTTTTTGTTTTTGGTGAAGTGATTTTTATATTGAGATTTATATAAATTTCATTATGTCGTGCATATAACCCCACCTAGAATATTCTTATAATTATAACTCATTTACTAATAACTTGATTATCACTCTAGCTTGAGTGATACCATGCACATGCCATTGCAAAAGTTTTCCATGCCTAGGAATATTGAATAAGATATTTTCATACGATCATTACATGGGGTATACATTTTAAGGGTTCTTTGGTCTCCATTCTTAATTATTCATATTCTTTTTAGGTCGTAAATATTAGATCTTGACAATGTAAATGTCAATTATATGATTCTCTTATTGTAGTCAAGGTACACATGCTTTCTAACTACAAGAGTAATTTGACCATGTTTTAGAGAGTACCCCCAAGTCAAGACTAAGTTTTCTACTAGGGTCCATTCCATGCTCTACAATTGCTTGACTTTAAGGTCTTCTTTTCTCATAATTTAATTTCACATGTGTCAACTTTTATATCCTCTATATCTACATGATATTAACTGACACTGGTGTATAGCCCTTTCTTGGTGCATCGCCAACACCTTCCAAGTTCATTCCTCTCACTAACAACCCATCATGTATTTATATATGACATTTATCTACTATACTTTATTGTACAAATTTTGCATCTTCCTTGACACATCATATCTTGTTACTTTCTTCTCTCTCTCTATCTATCTCTTTTACATTCTAACCATACTTATCATGCCCACTCCTACTTACTTGCCTCTCAGTAATCTACCCTTCTATTAATTACTAATGTATCACTTACTTATTCATATAATATTGTTCTTATTACCTTTCATTATTATTATTATACATCAATTACATCCCTCTTCATTTATACCTTTATCACCTTTTAATTCTTCTGATATTGCACCTTCTATTCCTCAAACAATGTACTTATTTACTAACTCCATATGTTTTCTTTATTTCATAATCCCTAATTATATATTTGTCATAATACTTCATTTTCTATAACCATTATTTATTATTTGTTATATGTCTTATTCCCTTTTTTGACCTATACATCTCTGAGCTCTATATTACCATTATTATCACTCCCCTCTTTATTTGAAACTTTTATACTTACATCATATATTTATTCACATCAATCCTTAATTGTTGCTATTCTTTCATTTCCTTTGCTTTTACTATATATTTGTTATCCTATACTTCCATACTTCCATATATTGATTAACATGTCTCTTCATTATCAACTATTTATATACTTCTGCTTTATCTTAAATATACCAACACTGCCGTATCTTATGTGTACTTAATCAATTCACTAAACCTCATTGTAATATCACACATTAACATTCCTCTCTGCACTAAACAATTGTTGTGCATGTATTCTCATATTTACCTACCATTTCACTTAGTTGCTTTCATTACTTTAATAATTTATTTGTTATTCATATAATCACCCGATCGGTCTTATATAGCTTTTCATTATAATTTTTAATTCATAACACTCCTTGTTATAACTATGCACTTACCTTTTTAGTGTCTCTACATCCATATTGTCTCTTGTCTATTACATTACATCATATTTTATATTTGTACTTGTCAACCCTTACATATCTTGTATGCTCATCTTTAACTGTGTGATATAATGATCATTATTCTACACTAATGTGCAATGTAACCAACCATATCTTGTTGATTTATGTTTATGTATTTATAATACTTTACCTCATTCCATTATTTACCATCTCTTTTATATCATTATATTGCACCTTATTTCTTAATGCATTATCGTATATATATATATATATATATAATGTTGTCTTGCAGTTATTTTATATATTATTAACATATTATTTTATTATATCTACACATTAAGTGCTCCAACTATGCTTACATTCATTCTCGTGTAATTGCTTAACTAATGTATCATCTATTATACTAATACCACTTCATCTATTTACCCATAACACTATATTTAATCTATTATACATCTTTATATTTAGTTAACTTTATATCATTTTCAATGGTCAACTTATTATATCATTTCTTGACCTCACTTTATTAGTCCCTGCCGAAGGCCAGGACTCTAGTGTTCGCTTTAGCGTTGACCTTCAATTAGTTTGTGTTTGACCAAATGTATTTTTTTATGCTTTTCAAGTTATACATAGTTTTATTTAGTAAAAAGAAAATAATCATTTCTTTAATACTTTATTTTCTTTTATTGAAAAGGCTATTGGATAATAATCTGCACCTCTTATTGCAACATAATTTAGTTTATTCCTTTACATATACTTTATGTATCATAACCAAACTTACATTAACATTTAACATTTTTTCATAACCAAACTTACATTAACACTTTCACATTTTTTTTGCATATCTTCTGTCCATTGGGTTGCTTTGCTGAACAATTATGAAATGTCTCGAAAGGGTAAGTCGATAAGTCACAATCACAATTGAAAGGGTAATTCCAAAGGGTAGGTGAAAGGGTAAGTGTATTTTTATGCGGTGAATTTTGGCACTATTGGCCACCCACCCACCACCATCCTCGATGGATCTGAAAATTTTACTTGATCTAAAATTCAAGATCTTTTAACCATTATTTGCATGTGAAATTTTTAACTGTTAACCATCTTTGTAATGCAAAATTAAAGAATATCCATCAAGCATATGAGCACATAAACATATAAGCAAACCATCTATGAACAAGATTTGGTAACGGAGTTCACCAGAATTCCTGGCTACGTCTCCAGATCCACTCCAACAGTTCAACCACTCTTTAATTAATCTCAAATGCTTAAAAATTACAAAGAAAAGGCTTACATAAGAGCTCTCAAAAAATAACTTTCAGATCTGCAATTATGGGCAGAAACAGACATCATAGGTGCCTGGAAAACGTCATTTTGCAACTTTTGACTATAAACTCGAGTATGTTTGGCTTGTTCAAATGGGCTCTAGAGGAAATTTTATGTTCGACTACTCTAATGATGAAATGGATAGCATATTTGGAATCCCCTTGAAATTCTGCAACTTTTAAGTATAAAGTTGACCTATTTTTTAGCAGGTCGACTGAGACACCTCCTGGCACAAATTCCAATGTAGATTATGTCTATCAGATCCGTACATTCTCGAAAATCATGACCACTCCTCTTCTTAAGGCACTTTGTTGTTCGACTACTCTGATGAAGAAATAGAGAGCATATTCGGGATCCTCTCGAAATTCTGCAACTTTTGAGTATAAAGTCGACCTATTTCTGAGCAGGTCGCCTAGGACACCTCCTGGCATGAATTCCAATGCTGATTATGTCTATCAGATCCGTACAGTCTCAAAAAGTGTGCCCACTCCTCTTCTGAAGGCTCTTTGTTGTTCGGCTACTCTGATGAAGAAACAGAGAGCATATTTGGGATCCTCTCGAAATTCTGCAACTTTTGAGTATAAAGTCGACCTATTTTTGAGCAGGTCTATAATAGCCAAATACTTTTAAACATCAATTTATTTCCTAAACAATTTATTTCATAAACTGAGACAATAACTTCATAACATAATAATAATCTTCACAATAGTAACTTCAGTAACTTAAATTTATCAACGAATAATGATTTCATGACAGAATGAAACAAATACGTAATTTAACAATTTACCTGGTTCTGATGCTAATTTATGTCGCCTTGCTGCCTTGCTATTGCCTTCCTATTACCTAATGCATAGACCAACACTACCCAAACCTAATATCCTCCCTGCCAACTAGGAAAAACTACCTAGCTCCAGGATATCATATGGATATCCTGGCCCCTCATGCCCAAAACCTCTAGCAACCCGGTGCCTGAACTGATCAAATGCCACTCCAAAACTCTACTGCTCCCTGCAAATCCAAGAGCCCTCCAAAAATCAATCCCCCATCCCCTGTAGAATGCCCCTCCTATCAACCTCCTTCCTTTCCCTATTCCTCCTTCACCGACTTCCTGCATTTACTCCCTTTCCTGCCCCTTGTTAATGTCCCTTGTCCTTTCCTTTAATATTTTATCCTCTCGTGATTAATAAGTTATCCCTTGTTGTGTACGTAACCTTTTAATAATATAACTTATTAATCTATTAAATTTATTAATCATGTTATTAAATGTAATAGGTAGTTAATTAATTAATTAATTAATCACAATTATAGCCTTTAATTAATTAATAACTTACTTAATGAATATCATTAGATCAATCTTTGTTTAATTAATACCTTGTTAAGACAATTAATCTCCTAATTAATTTTTACTTTATAATTCTTAAACATTTATTCAAATAGGGTCGTTACAAGGTCGCCTGGGACATTTCTTGGCACGGATTCCAATGCAGTGTCTGCCAACTCCCCTTGCCTCGTTTTGCATGCCCGTCTAAATAAGCAAAGCCGCTAACTAGTTCCCCAAATTTAGCGAACCTCCTCTAGATTTGGCGGAAATCCGCCAGATTTGGCTGAATCCGCCAACTGCTGGGCTTATAGAAGGGGACATGTGGTGCCTTCTGATTGGGCCATGTGTCAGCCTCTCATTGGCTGATGCCACATGCCTTGCTGACGTCATCATTCGTACGGCCTACTACGTGTCACCCGCTGACTTCATCATCCATATGGCCCTGCCACGTGTCACCTATACGGCCTGCCACGTGTCTTGCTGATGCCATCATCCGTATTGCTGACGTCATCGCCTGTATGGCCCTGCCACATGTCACGTGTACGGCCTGCCACGTGTCTTGCTGACGTCATCATCCGTACTGCTGACGTCATCATCTGTACTGTTGATGTCATCACTTGTACGACCTGCCATGTGTCACATTCTCAGACTTCCACATGTCATGCTGACATCATCATCCGTACTGCTGACATCATCAATACGGCCTGCTGACTTTTTTGACTTCTTGTCACTGTTTTCGAAAAACTTCAGAGTGTCATAACTTCTTCATACGAGCTCCATTTGAGAAAATAAATATATGGTCGGAATTGGGAGAACGAGTCGGACGCAATGGCATTGGTTTCATCCAATTCTAAGAACTTTGATTTTTAAGCATTTTTCTAAGCATAGGGACCCTTCTGAGAATTCTGGGTCATTCCTAGATCCTCCTTTTCTACATTTGAGTATTTTCAAGTGGTTTTGGATCCACCTGGATCACAACTCCCCACTGAGAAGCTTTTGGACCACAAAAAGCATGAAATCATTCAGAAAATAAGTGAGGACATGTTTGTCTCACTTGTCCTGTATCACCTACCCATTCCTCCTGGAACTTGTACATCTGACTCATCAATACAACAATCAACACTACACTGACATTGTTAAGCACATTAATAAAAATTTTAATCACATCTTCATTCAACATTGTCGAACCCAACCACATACTGCTGATGAGTAATAAACTGAATATAAACATTGAGCATGTGAAAGAGATTGTACCCGAACTATGCTGACTTTTAACCATAGAAACACTATCAACCAAAACAGGTGCATTGTAGTGAAATGACACTTATTTTTCATGCTTAGGATTATTTTCTTCCTTACATTGTATAGACATAAGTGCCAAATTCTAACTTGCATTAACAACCCTTTTTAATTGTTGTGTAGTGCCCAATGATTTGTCATTTTTGAATGAATGTGAATGCACTATGTACTCAATTCCTTC
>ML784616.1:139644-158624 GCA_009831015.1 Picea engelmannii | reverse complement strand
GAATTCCGCTCTTAAATACGAAATATCCTACGCTAGGCCATCAAAGTTAATAAAAGCACCCTTCCACATGATTTGCTTACCCTAATTATCTGTCACTCAGTCGAAACAGCGGTCACTTGCCTTCTGGTGCATTTTCTGTGAAAGAAACAAAAGAAACACGTAACCGTCACTTCAACGCCCAGAAGCCCAACTTCTCTGGTATGTACTGCTTGATCGTGCCGCCTCAGATACGAAAGCCCTCCAGCAAACTGGAAAGTTCTTGGAGACTGGCCCTTTCAGACCAAGGCTGCTGCCAAAAAAGGTTAAGATCCTCACCACTGGACTAATTATCTTGAGAGTCTGGCTAGCTTCCAACAAAATTAACTTTACCAGTTGATCCCACTGCGAGACTTAGCAAAGGTTATCACCTCATCTCGAAAACAATTGAAGCTAAAAGTAGGCCTTAAAAAGTCATCAAAGTTACTCCGCAAAAGCTACATTGGATCACCAAATTGGACTTACACCAATTTGGAATCATCAAAGCTGAGAGGGAATCATTGGACTTGGACCTGGTCAACAGCAAGGCTCAAGCCTCTCAAACAAATATTAACAATTTGATTTTCAAAATTAAGAATTTCTCCCAGGTTCTCTCCCCAATATCTCTCACTCATGTTTGGTGCAGCCTCAATAAAATGCACATCTTCAACAAGCAACCCATCTGACAGAGGATGAATGTTATGTCATACATTATCCCCTCCTCTCTCCTCATGAATCTGCATGCTCCCCAGCAATGAATGGACATGTATTCAGGTACCTTCATCACTTTCTCACATCAGTTAAGAACTTAGGACTTCAGAAGCATAATGTCAGTTTCAACCAGATGTATAGAAACTGAGGACTTTCTTCCTCGGAAGATTTATGCCTACATACAAGCATGTTTTTGTCAAGGGAAAAAACAGAATTCTGCTCTACTATATGGGAGTCCAGGGTGTCGCTCTGCTTCTAATATAAATTTGTGTTTGGAAAAAAAAACTTCAATTCCAAACTGCTAATAACATGCACTATGGCATTTACCAATTACTATCCTTCAAAAGTTCACTATTTCAAGTTCGACATACACAGCTGGTGAAGATTGTGAGTCATTGCATATCCATCTTTGTGGTCATAAGTTGCAACATTTTGAGGCATAAACACATTTTTCAAAATTGAAATTAATTGTTCACTTCCCACCTGGAAGACATAACAATTGACTGTCACCAAAAAATTTCCCATGCTCAGTAACGCAGAATGTCTTGTAGTTAATCGAAATACATCAGAAAGCCAACTGATACCAAAACGAAGTGCGTTTCCTTTAGTCATATATTGGTGCATCCTTTTCTTAGTTTGTGTCTAAGTAGAAAGACTGTACTTGATATTACTAAATTGGCTTTTGGGCATACTAAATTTTATGAGACAGATAAAGTTAATTTCTCAACAGCATTTTAAAAAGAAACACATTCCAACTGTCCTAGAAACTTTGGCCTCCAGATTTTTCTTGCTTGAAATTCCTTCTCCACCAGAAACAGAACTACAATAATCGTCCTACAAAATATAATAATAGAAGGGGAAAATATAACAGTAACTGACAGCTTGTATAAATAATTTTGCATGGAATTGAAATTCCTTGATTTAATGCATGATCAGTTTAAACCTTCCATGCTTTCACAGTGAACTGATTATTTAAATCAATAATAATTTAATAATTATCAGTTGAAACCTTCCATGCTTTCAGAGTAAACTGATTATTTAAATCAATAATAATTTAATAATTATCAGTTGAAACCTTCCATGCTTTCACAGTAAACAGATGTTACCGACCTGTGGTGGCCATAATAAAATGCTACTTAACACGTGCAGATTGACTGCTTTGCATAGCCTTCTACTTAACACGTGCAGATTGACTGCTTTGCATAGCCTTCTATTATATACGTAATTACTCTATCTTGTTCCATGATGCCAATCCTCTTAGTGGTTATTACGAACCATTTCTCTATAAAAAATTATCCATGTGCAGTCTTGGAGGATCTAATATTTACTTGTCCCTCACCTGCAAATACCTTCAATCACATTGCAAACGAATTATGCATAGCATGCACTCCAACGGATTAGACGTAGCAACAACCAATACATCGAATCGTGGAGATAGTCTGTTCAATGCAATTCGCTACTTGGTCGCAACAGAATTTGACGTCCACTCGCTGACCCTTTGCATTGTGGAATCCTTTTGCAATGCGTTTATAGGCGGGAGTCAACATGCAGTCAACTGCTTGCAAGAACACCTTCCAACTGATCTTATACAAAGTATGCCAACACTATCTTATACAAAGTTGGCAACAATATCTTATATATATGGCAATGCCATACGAGGAAGGAAATATAGAAGGTGGGGCATTTTGTTTACAATGGACATCTATCATATTCAGAGTAAATATCCAAGTTTGGTCAGCCCTTGTAGATGGTTCTGTCCATTTCCGCTCTGTCGAGTCAAACTACTCTAAGACAATTGACATCATTTCATTCAAAACAGATACACCACACATCCACTATCAACCTTTGATAAGAAATAATTCCAATTCAAGATTCACTACTCCTGCTAGCCAAACCACATCAAGTCTACGTAAACGTTGCATGCTATCTAGTCACAATGAAACTGATCCCAGATGTGATCATCTCATAGAGAGCTTAAGCAAAAAATGTAAACTAACTTATCACAATTTGAAAAAGGTCATACGTGGAAGACATGAATACATTAGTGCACTTCCTTCTAAACTACTGAAATGTATGACTAATCATCATTATGTGATAGCGAACCTAAGCAAAAAATGCAAACTAACATATCACAACCTGAAAAAGGTTGTGCGTGCACAACACAATCACATTTACACACTTCCTACTGAACACAAACATCAAAGTGTCACTGAAAAAGACCATCATGATTTGCAACATCAAGATGGTGAGGAAGCAATGCTCTTAACACATGTCGGTTCCAGATTCAACATGCCTTGTGCACAAGTGAGACTAGTTTCAAGTGACAACCATAAGCTGACCTACCACATGTTGAAAAAAAACATACGTGAAATAAACAAATGCAGCTACATATCCGAAAGTGCTCGTGTCGTAAATTAAAGAAAACAATGTGGAATGCTAGCATTGAAAAACAACGAACAACTGCTACGTGTTCCCGTCTAGGAAAAAGAGATGCAAAGCAAATCTATATGAAATAAATTGAAGACACCCCTGGCATTGCATGTACAATTTGTGAGGAATTGAATTTCACAAAGAACATTAAGTGTTTCACCCCTGATTTGCAAAGAGAATACGTCAGCTTGACACTAACTGAAAGAACATTCTCCAATAGCAAAATATGTCTTCCATGCAAAAGGTCACTCCAAATTGGAAAATTGCCACAGTTTGCAACACCTGATCAAATAAGATGTAACACATTGTTACCAGATGTAAGTACACTTACAGAACTTGAGGGGAGGCTTAAGTCTCTACGAATTGCATTTGCACAAATCATACATTGGGGCTATAAACGATCCCAAATGGGCTTAACAGGTTCAATTATTAACGTGCATGTCCAAATAGGCGTTCTGCAAAAAGCATTGCCACAATTGTTGGGTATGTGTTATATTCTTTGCATGTGTGTGTGTGGGCACATCAAATATGACATCTGCATCTGACGATCCCTCTAGTAGTGCTCTTTGTGTTGTGTGCACCGAGCGCTTTTCTAGGGGGTCCCAGGGGGGGAAAGTATGCCCCTCCTTTGTTACGCACAACATTCGGCAACAAGTGGTAGCCCGAGACAGCGCCCCGAAATTGTTTTGGGCAGTTTTTGCTATTTTAGCGGTTTACTAAAAATAATCTTGGTTTTAGGGATTAGGGTTTTGGTATCTACGGAATACCTAAAAACATTGTATATATTGTATAGTGAATAGTGAAATTTGAAATAATGAATATAAGAAAGGTTTTCTCGATTGAGGGTTTCTAGTATAAAATCTTTGTGTCCTCTGTGTATGAGTCATTGATTAAATTATGTTTTGATTAAGAATCTATATACATTGCTTTACTTCACAGGTTTAAAACTTACATGTGGTATCAGAGCTAATTTTTGCTTCAGAGGGACACCTTTGTTGTTGACGGTTTGGCTCGGTCTTGATAGATTAAGTTTATCTTGGGTCTGTGATAAACCTAGGTTTAGTGGGAGCTTTTGCAGTTAGGTGATTTGAGTGTAGAAAGAGGAATGGCGAGTTCTTCTAGAATCGAGATAGAGAAGTTCAACAATAAAAACTTTGAGCTATGGAAGTTGAAGATGGAGGACCTTCTTGTAGACAAAGAACAATGGATCGTTGTGGATCCTGGTACACAGCCTACTGGTACACAACCTACTGACACACAGACGACTGGTAGACAACCTACTAGTGCACAAACTACTAGTACACCACCTACTAGTATGTCGAAGGAAGATTGGGAGAAGTTGGACATAAGAGCAAGGAGTACTATTCGAATCTGCCTAGTAGATTCGATGTTGTTGAATGTCTCAGGAGAATCTACAGCCAAGGAACTATGGGATAAGTTGGGGAATTTGTATCAATCAAAGTCCCTGGTAAACAAGTTGTTTCTTCGAAAGAAGTTGTATCATCTTAAGATGGAAGATGGAGATTCTGTGACAGAACATCTAAATGCCTTTAATGCTATGGTAAGTCAACTTGGCTCTATTAATATTACAATTCTAGAAGAAGATAAGTGTATTACTTTGTTATGTTCTTTGCCAGACTCTTGGGATAATCTGGTTGTAGCAATAGGTAGTACCACTCAATCTACATTGAAGTATGAGGATGTAGTTGCATCCTTGTTATCTGAAGAGATGAGGCGAAAAAGCATGGATGGTCACAACATAGATGCTTTATTTGTAAGAGGGTGTACCCAAGACATGAACCCTGGTAAGCCTTCAGGGTGGAGATCTAAATCTACAGGTATATCTAAGTCTCTAGGAAAATCTTTGAGGAAATGCTAGAAGTGTGGTAAAAAAGGGCATTATAAGAAAGATTGCAAGTCTAAGAAGGTTGAAAAATGAAAGGGATCTGATAGTGCCTCTTCCATAGAGGAGAAAACCTCCATTGAAGAAGGAGGTGATGTTTACCTGGCATCTACAAGTACACGTAGACCGTGATGTATGGTTGATCGACTCAGGTGCGTCATACCATATGACTCCTCACAGGGAGTGGTTCTCTGAATATGAAAAATATGATGGTGGTGATGTATTCCTAGGAGATGGCTCGACAACAAAAATCATGGGACGTGGAAAGGATAAGTTGTTGCTAAAATATGGAAGGATTATAACTCTCCCTAGGGTTCTGCACATTCCAAAACTTGCCAGGAGGCTAATATTTGTAAGCAAGTTGGATGATGTAGGAGTGGATACTATATTTGGAAAGAACACTTGCAAGATGGTACGAGGAGCAATGGTGTTGATGAGGGGAGTTCAGTGTGGAACTCTGTACAAGTTGTTGGGAAGCACTTATACTAATGGGTGTAACAATTTTGTTGTCCCTAAGAAGAGAAATGAAGGAGACAAGGCCACTACTGTCCCAGAAAAGAAGACCATGCTATGGCATCAAAGACTGGGGCATATTGGAGAAAAGGGCCTAAGAATACTACACGGTAAAGGTATGGTTGAAGGTATGTCTAATTGCACTCTGGATTTTGATTTCTGTGAACATTTCATATATGGTAAACAGAATCGAGTAAGATTCCCATCTGGTGCTACAAGAGCAAAGGGGATCTTAGAGTTGATACACGGTGATGTGTTTGGACGTGTTCCTGTTCCATCCCTAGGTAAATCTGTGTATTATGTTTCATTCATAGATGATTTTTCAAGGAACACATGGATTTATTTTCTTAGAAATAAATCTGAGGTATTTGATAAATTTAAAGAGTTTAAGGCTTTGATAGAAAATCAGACAGAGAAGAAAATAAGGGTATTGAGAACAGATAATGGTGGAGAATTCTGCAGAAATGAATTCGAAGAATTCTGTAAGAAGTGTGGTATAGCAAGGTAGAAGACTACTCCATACACTCCTCAGCAGAATGGAGTTGCAGAAAGGATGAATAGGACACTGATGGAAAAATCAAGGAGCATGCTCAGCGGTGTCGGGTTAGGACAAGAATTCTGGGAAGAGGTAGTGGGTATAGCATGTTACCTAGTCAATTGATCACCTTCATTAGCGTTGGATGATAAAACTCCACACGAGGTATGGTATGGAAAGAAATCCTCTCTTCAACATCTTAGAGTGTTTTGTTGTGATGCTTATGTACATGTTCCAAAGGAAAATAGAAGTAAGCTGGATAAAAAGGTTGAAAAGTGTATCTTTATTGGTTATAAAGATGGTGTGAAAGGTTATAAGATTTGGAACCCAAAAACCAAGAAAACTATTTATAGTCAAGATGTTGTTTTCAGAGAGGTAAAAGATGTGTCCAAACAGGAATTCCTACCAACGCAAGACGAACTTGAGAAAATAGAGCTTGAGTTGGATGATGCAAAATCTGAATCATCTGAAGAAGAGGAAGCAGAAGAAGAAGAAGAAGAACCTCATACCCCAGTATTGAAGAGATCAGTGAGAGATAAAAGGAAACCAGAAAGGTATAGTCCACCTGATTTCTGTTCCAATTTTGCTTTATCTATCACTGATGATGATCCCAGAACTGTCAGGGAAGCAGTGAATTCAGAGGATAGTAAACTCTGGAAGAAGGCCATGGTTGAAGAAATGGATACTTTGGATAAGAATGAGGCATGGGATATAGTTAAGTTGCCAGCTGGAAGAAAATCTATTGGTAGCAAATGGTTGTTTAAGAAGAAGTTTAATGTACAAGGTAAAGTGGAGAAATACAAAGCTCGGTTAGTAGAAAAAGGTTATTCCCAGGTAGAGGGAATTGACTTTGGTGAGATTTTTTCTCCTGTTGCTATGTCAACTTCTATTAGATTTCTTTTATCTATTTCTGCTTCTTTTGATATTGAAGTGGAACAGATGGATGTGAAGACAACATTCCTACATGGGGATCTCGAAAAAGAAATCTACATGAAGCAGCCAGAAGGCTTTGTAGTGAAGGGAAAGAAAGAGCTGGTCTGTAAGCTAAAGAAGTCACTATATGGTCTGAAGCAATCACCTAGGATGTGGTACCAAAAGTTTGACACATACATCCTTGGATTAGGATTTGTAAGAAGCAGGGCTGAAAACTGTGTATATTCCAAGCTGGTTGGTAATCACTTCATTTATGTAGTGGTGTATGTTGATGACATGTTGGTAGGAAATAACATGGATGTTATCAAGGAAGTGAAATCACAACTATCCTCCAAATTTGACATGAATGATCTCAGTGCTGCTAACTTCATTCTGGGAATGGAGATTAAAAGAGATCGTGTAAACAGGAAACTCTGGTTGAATCAAAGAAAATATGTTGAGACAATATTGTAGAGGTTTAATATGCATAGAAGTAAACCGTTCAAGGTTCCTATTCCTATAGGTGTAAAGTTATCTATAGATCAGTGTCCCAAGACATAGGAAGAAGAAGAGGACATGTCCCATGTTCTGTATGCCAATGCAGTTGGCAGTTTGATGTATGCAATGGTCTGTACTAGACCATACATTTCACATGCAGTGGGAGCTTTGAGCAGGTATATGTCAAAACCAGGGAAGGAGCATTGGACAACAGTAAAGAGGGTCTTCAGGTATCTGTGTGGTACTACCAATTATGGATTGTGCTACCAAGGAAGACCAGGATTGGACAGAGTGCTGGACATACATGGCTTTGTTGATGCAGACTGGGCTGGAGATTTGGATTGAAAAAGATCTACAAGTAGGTATGTGTTTAACCTATTTGAAGGAGAAATCAGTTGGATGAGCAAAAGATGGGTTGTAGTGGCACTCTCAACTACATAAGTTGAATACATGGCAGCCACTCATGCAAGCAAGGAAGCAGTATGGTTACAAAGATTGTGTTTAGGTATTGGGTTGGTACAACAAGCAGTGAGATTAGATTGTGACAGTCAGAGTGCAATATTCCTGGAAAAGAACTTGGCTTATCATTCAAATACAAAGCATATTGATGTTCAATATCACTTTGTGAGAGACATGGTTGAGGAAAAGAAGGTGTTGCTGGAAAAGGTTGACACTTTGAAGAATGTTGCAGATTCATTGACAAATTTTGTGAGCACAGAAAAGTTCTCTTGGTGTAGAGTAACAATCGGCATTGTTGCCCTGGATTGTTGACTATATAATCCCATGGACCCCTGGATGAAAATAAAACAACAAGTGGGAGAATGTTGGGTATGTGTTATATTCTTTGCATGTGTGTGTGTGGGCGCATTAGATATGACAATTACGTCTGATGATCCCTCTAGTAGTGCTCTTTGTGTCGTGTGCGCCAAGTGCTTTCCTAGTGGGGTCCCAGGGGGGGGCAGGGAAGACGGGGTTCGGGGCAGTGCCCCAAAATTGTTTTTGGGCAGTTTTTGCTATTTTTAGCAGAGTTTGCTATTTTTAGCAGTTTACTAAAAATAATCCCGGTTTTAGGGATTAGGGTTTTGGTATCTACGGAATACCTAAAAACATTGTATATATTGTATAGTGAATGGTGAAATTCTAAATAATGAATATAAGAAAGGTTTTCCCAGTTGAGGGTTTCTGGTATAAAATCTCTGTGTATGAGCCATTGATTAAATTTTGTTTTGCTTAAGAATCTATATGCATTGCTTTACTTCACAGGTTTAAAACTTACAACAATTCATGAACGAAACAATAAAAATTGTTGTAGCGCTCAAAAGACGTTTGCAGTACAAAAATGCATACCAAACAGGTAGAGTGTGTGTTCAAATTGTCATGAAAGCATTGAAAGAATTATGTTCTAGAACACTATACAAGGCACACAACATCTTTATAAATGAGAACTGGAACCATGTTCTTGAAGAAGGCAATGACAACTCTACACAGACTTTTTCCACTACTAGTGAAATTGATACAGATGATGAATCAGAGAATGAAAGACCTACTGAAACATTGATACATGGATTCATTGAGTCACAAGACATTCATGAATTGCAAGACAAGATCGTTGAAATCACACCTGCTAAAGGACAACGTCCACTTGGGATTTTCAAGGACAAATTCGCAGAGGAAATGAACTTCCCAACATTGTTCTATGGAGACCCGCGTGACAATGACATCACAGAACGATTTAGCTACCAAAATATAGTACGATGGGAATTGCTACATTCAAGCGGTGACTTCTCCTGTCACACAACAAATTTATTTTTCAAAACAATGCACATAATAATTGAGAAAGTGATCTCTTGCATATGGGTGCGAATAAGAAAAGGCCAGTTACAAGGAAGAAATCTATTGGCCAAAGATGTCAAGTACAAAGAAAATCTGGAGAAAATCGTGAAATTTGATATTGGATACATAGATTTCAAAAACATTCGCATCTCCCCTGACTACCTGCAACAAAACAAAAAAACTATATTTGCAATGATCCGACAATTGGGGCCTCCAACATTTTTCATCACTTTTACAAGTGCAGAGCATCATTGGAATCCATTGTTGACTACGTTGTCGACATTATATAAAAACAAGAAAAGGAAGAAACAAACTGAAACATTGGAAAATGATGACATTGACTACCTCATAAGAAAAGACCCAGTGACATGTACTCGTTACTAAAGACATAGAGTGAATGATTTGAGGAAATTGATATGTCATGATGAAACATTCTTCAGAAGAATATCAGACTACTATTTTGTAACTGAGTTCCAAAATAGAGGCAGTGAACATGAACACGCATTATTATGGGTAAAAGATGCACCGATATATGGAAATGACAACAACTCATAGATCGAGCAATTTCTGGACAAGTATGTAACATGCAACACAGATCATTTGGTTCCAGAACTTGCCAAAGTTCATAGGCATTACCATACAAGAAGCTATAAAAAACAACACAAAACACATTGTAGATACAACTTCCCTATGCCGCCGATGAGAATGACAAGAATTATCAAACCAGTTACTTTGGAGGACAATATTCTGATTGACAAATCAAAATCTTTGTTCACATTTCTAGAACAAAGAGGCTTTGATGACTTAATGAACTTCGAAGACTGTTTAGTGCAACTAAAGCTAACCGAACATGAGTACATCCAAATTATACAATCTACACTTAAGCAACCAACAATTTTCCTAAAACAAAAACCTTCGCACATTTGGAACAACAGTTTCTCCAAGGAGATGCCAATTATGTGGAATTCAAATACAGATGCACAGTATGTCCTCAACGCATATGTTGCAGCATCATATTGTACCTCATACATGACGAAGGTTGACAAATCTATGACAAATGCATTTAGGAGAATACACAAAGAATGTGAAAAAGGTCGAATTGATGTTATTCAAATGATACGTACACTTGGAAATACATTACTTAATCTCCAACAAATGTCTACTCAACAAGCAGTCCACATCACACTATCCCTACCTTTGAACTGTAGTTCGAGAAAATGTGTCTTCATAAACACATCTCCGCCTGACACACGCACTTTCATGCTTAAGCCACTAATCGTTCTAAAGTAAGATCCTGATAATTCAGAGGATGTGATATGTCACTCTATTATTGATTACTACCTCCAGCTCCCATCTACCATTAAGTATATCCGCCTTGCAAAATTTGTATCGCGTTACAAAAAAATGGGTACACAGATATCAAAAAGAAAAAACTCAAATGTAATACACTTTTTCAAATACAACAAACACATCGACTATGAAAAATTTTGTAGAGAGAAACTATTGTTGTATGTTCCATTCGATCATAATGAAGACACACTAAAACATAACTTGCCTACATGGGAAGCTGCATATACTCTATATGAGTCTACAATACAAGCCAATGAGGCTAGATTTACATACAACATCAACCCAACATGGGGTGATTTAGAAAGTGCATTTGTCAAACTAGAAACCACTGCCAATATTGATGACATATCAACAAAGCATAAAACAACTACAACTCACCATGAAGCCTATGATTTGTAAGAAGATTTTTCTTTCCCTCGAGAACCTGCCTCTGAAAAACGTATCAATCTCGAGTTTAAAGTAACAGACCATCCTTTCTATGTCGAAAACGATGAATACTACAGAATTAGACAGTTGTTGAATCGAGAAAAACAAGCAATTCTAAAGGATATTGCAATGAAGAAATGCTTAGGGATACACACTCCTATGCACTTGTTCCTTACAGGTGGCGTAAGAACAAGAAAGACATTCACATCGAAAGTACTATTCCAAATGATTATACGGATCTACGATTCAAACACTATGAGTGACCCTCTGAAACCAAAGGGACTGATACTTGCATATACAGGAAAATTTGCATATAATGCAGGTGGAACGACAATCCACTATGCCTTGTTGATGCCTTTTAACAAGTCACAATTGCTTCCACTTGGCAAAGAAACGCTAGATACCTTGTCAAAACTTTATAGCGAACTACAACTTGTCTTCATAGATGAAGCCTCCTTGATTGGAATTCGCTTCTTATATTCCATTGACAATCGTTTAAGAAACATAAAACATGTCCAAACCAAATACTTTGGCAACATTGATATGGTATTCTGTGGGGATTCTTACCAAGCACAACCCATACAAGATTCTTTGATATTTGAACATCCTATGATCAACATGCAAACAACGACACATGAATTTTGGAAAGACAAAATAAAATGCTTCGAACTGCATACTACAATGTCCCAGAAAGATGAGTACTTTATTGCAATTCTAAATAGAATGTGAACAAACAATCCAACACGTGATGACTTAGCATATATCAATTCAAGTTGCATGCGACCGACATCGACAAACCCAAACTTCCCTTACCTATTCTACAAAAACAAGGATGTCGCAATGCATAACAAGTACATGTTATCACTGATGCTTGGTGATCAAATCACTGTCAATGCAGTTGACCTAGAAGAAGACAACATTGACAATGTACCATGTCATCAACATACAACTACTTTTCCTTTGCAACTTGCCCTGAAATTAGGCATGCTAGTTGAAATATATCACTGCAACTATGACTCACAATATGGCCTCGTCAATGGTACAGATGGGATATTCAAAGCATATACCAACAAATATGAAGTTGATGTCCTATGGGTTAAGTTCCATGACCCACATATTGGGCACCGACAAGCCAACAAGTTAGCATATCTATATAATTCAAACACTTTACATGATTGGACACCTATATTGCGAATATCAAAACCAATATCAACATCAACAAAGATAGGTCAGGTAAAGATTCGAAAGCAATTTCCAATTCAACTTGCATGTGCACGTACAATTCACAGATCACAAGGCCTAACACTTGATAGTGTTTCCTTCGACCCTGCTAGAATATGAATACATGGACTTGTCTATACAGCTTTGTCTTGTGTCAGAAACATAGAGTCCTTGTATTTGCTAAGCGCTCTTACAAAAGATAACTTCAAGGTCAAACAAAAAGTCTATATTGAGATGCAATGCCTTCAAACTACTACAAAATGGAATCTAGACTATGATTATTGATCCATACAAACAAACTCATCTGTATTGATTCTCTCACTTAACACACGTAGCCTAAATGCACATATAAATGATATACTCAATGACTATGACACAATGGAATCTGATATTCTTTGCTTACAAGAAACATACATGACATATGCAAAACAAGCAATTTCCAAATTTCAATTGCATATCAAGTTACATCACACATGGAGTGATGATATTAGTGAAAAAACATATATCAATTTTGGAGCATATGCATTTCGAAGAACCAAATGTAGAGATGCTACTAGTAAGAGTAATTTTTCATGAATTGAAAATTGCAATATTGAATCTCTATGTCGCTCTGCATGCAACATTTACCAACATAATGACTGTTCTTTCAAAGTAATTACACCATTTACATCAGAACAAAACCATTATCATTCTAGGAGACTTCAATTTTGACATGCTACAAAATAATGCCATAACAAAAAAATTGGAAAACTACATGTGCAATTACAATCTCCGCTTTCTTTTAGATAAGATAAACCATGTACAAAACCCGCTTATTGACCATGTATGGTCAAATATGCCCATTGCACAATACAAAGTCTTTATCTTAGACACATATTGGTTTGACCACGATACAAATTGTCTTGTACTTGAATTATGAAATATACATCAACCAAATTACAAAATGACATTTCCATTTATCAAAGCATATCTAGATACTTTGTTGCACAAAACCAAACAATCCATATTACAAATCCATATTTCTATGTCTCAAAGCATATATGGATACTTTGTTGCACCTAACGAAATCATTCAAATGCTGCTATCCAATTTCTTAATGTTTTATGGTCTGTAATATATTTTGGACAGAAAAAACTCAACATAACCACAAACATGGATCAAGATAAAAAAAAGGTACATGCTTATAACTCTATCTTTTACTCTATTCCTGTGAATCTCATTTGTTGTATGTACATATTCCTTGTTTTCCCTACATACCAACTAACCTTCATGTCCATTGTATTTTGTGCATTCCCACATTGAAACAAATAGATTAACTAGACAGGAGGCAGAAGCCTTAACCATAAATGTACAAGAACACATACAAAGGTGCATGCTTCTATCCTTATTTTATATTCCATTCCTTTGTATCTCATTTACTATGTGTCTACATGTCTTCTTACATACAAACTTACCTTCATGTCAATTGTATTTTTTGCACCTCTACATTGAAAGAAATATAATAATTAGACAAGAGGAAAAAGTATTAACCAACAATCTAGAACAAGACCTACAAAGGTGCATGTTTCTACCCTTATTTTCTACTCCATTGCTTTATGTCTCATTTGTTGTATTTATTTTTTATTCTACTGCGTTGTACCTCATTTATTATATGTAGCTACTACATATCTTCCTACATACCAACTTATCTTCATATCCACTGTATTTTTTTGCACTGCTACATTGAAAGAAATAGACTAATTGTAGAAGAGGATGAAGACTTATGTGCCACAACAGAGGAAGCTGAATTACAATCTACCAAAAGGCACACCAATAGTGATACTAAAGAAAGCATAATGCACATGATTAACATACATCCATAACGATTATGAACAACATACAATGCACATGCTTACTTAGTTGTCACTTTGCATTCCATATATGTTCTCGCGTTCATCAAAAAACATTGGACAAGTGACACAAGCATGAGTAGTCAATTGTCACAGACGTCAGCAGAACGACAAGCCCAAAGGTAAAGATTCATCTTTCATGCTCCTACTATGTTTACAAAACAAATATCCTCTGTCATTTATTCATCTATGCGATAACAAAAATGTTGATGTCATCTACAACACTTGCTTTTCAATTCACAAGAAGTGTCAACGAGTACAAGTGAGGTGCTTGTCACAGTGCACACTCCCCAAATTAAGAGGTATGGTTACAAATCTATGCCCAACATAATTCATCCAAATTCTGCATCTACTTGTACATCCATGCAAAAAAAATAAAAAAATAAATAGTGATACAAAGTGCCCTTCATATTAATTTTTCTGTTCAAAAACTATCACCAGGCCCAGAGTTACACCACCCAGTATAGTATCGATAGAATACTTGAACAACCACCAAACTGGACAAGTGTTTGTCGGAGACATAATGGTCATTTACAACACCTACTTAGACAAGGCAAACAAAACTAGACACATTGTGCATGATGACATGATAGACAATGAAGCCATGATGATAGTCACACTGACTATCCTTGCACAATTTGTCTAGAAACATGCAAAAAATATCTTTCCCGGTAATGGGATATCCATTACAAATTTTAATATATTACCAAAAACAGTATATGACCATGGTGATTGTGATCAGATCATATCACTTAATGAAACAAGTATTGTCAAAAAGGTGTCTGTGGTTTGCTCATAATATCATTTCATTCCAGACACAACGATCAACCGATTTGTAGAGAGCAAAGAAATTTACCCCATCACAACCATTGGTGCAGCTGTCACAATAGCAAGAAAAGTTGGCTTGCAACACATTCTCCATTTAAAATATGGCAATTCAAACAACGACAAGGCAACAATACCGTTCACCATACCCAGTTTTGTCCTTTGATTTCGCATGCTGATATGTCTTAGTCATCCTACACAACTATTAAACTGTTACATGTTGCAGTTACAACTGTTTGACACATATGCACATTTTTTTTCCTCAATGGAACAACAGTTGCAGAAAGAGCAATTTCCAATAATGCTCTTCAAAAATATAACGAAGAAAAGAGATGTGAAAGAAAGGATCTTTCGCACAACCTAGGCAACATTTGTAACAGAATTGTGAATAGACATAGTACAAGATCTCAAGAAACTAACTACCTCCACCACTGTTGTACGTATGCATATACATTTCCATCCACAATTTCCAAATAAAATTTGCATTAAACATTTTCATGCACATTTTTTTTTGTACACATATATATTATATTCTTTGATATATTAACTACTTTTCTCACGTATGCAGGCTGAGGGTGTAAATTTGGCAGTAGCAAATGCATACTCAACCCCCTTTGAGCCTATATGTGCCAGATGTAATTCTCCTGCTTCTGCCTTTGCATTCATAAATGATGGCACAATTGATTGTCTTCCTTGCAGTCAGAAATGCAGTTACATATACAAACATCGCCTCAATGCTATTATCCGAACCCTCAACAACACAATTGTACATTGTACAATTAGAAAACCTATATTACAAGATGTGCTCTCTGGCTTGAAGGAATTTCCATATGAATTGTACCTACAGAAAAAGGCAAATATTGTCTACATGTTATGCGACTTTCGCGTGCATAGAAAATTTACATTGAATGAGGACAGTGTCATACTGCATATCGGCTGAACCAAAAAAAAAAAGTTTGTGAAACAAGTTATTCGGTATTCTTCTAGCTCCTCCTTCTCTTGCAACTTGTCTTTATAGAATGATTATAACTTGCCATTGACTTTACAGGTTGTCATCTCATGCATTGAGAAGAGTCCAAATAATATGATTTGTTTCTATATGTTCTACCCAATCAAAATATGCATATAGTTTTGCAACTTTTGTGCAAAAACTATGGCAAACTACAAGATTATTACAAAATGGTATTCACATTTTCCTCCACATCACAAGTTCCAATCTGGCTCACAAGCTATCACCAATAATGAAATAGATATTTCCTTGACATGTTTCCGAATTATTCCATGCACAATGTGTATATTCATCCTCCTATGTTGATTTATTTGGACAATGTGCTAGTGGAATTTTAGTGCTAGAATAATAGTAAGAAAAGTATGATGCCTCATTTATTCCACCAACACAATAGCTCATATCCCATCCATCATCCTATGTTTTACATATTCTAATATCTAGACAAATATATTATGTAGATAATATATATTGTCATTAGGAAAGATAAACAGAGTTTTTTTGTTTATTATCTTCCAGGAATAATATTTTACATTTCATTAGGCCTGAAAGTGGTTTAAATTTTTTTATGTACTACTAGACATCAATGGTTTAAAAGTATTATGTATAATTGGGCATTAATGGTTTAAAATCCTTATGTAAGACTAGACATAAATATTTGAGATCTTGAAAATATAACAATCCTCTCATTTCTTATCAAGTTGTCTTAGCAATAACTAAATATTATTGGATGCAAAGAATACATTTGTAAGTAGTGAAAGCCCTTGTATCTCAAATATTGTTAACATGCCTCTTGAGTAGATATTTAGGTGGATCTTTTGGTGTAAATTCTCTAGTGGAAAACTTACTACAACAACTTACTGCAAATCATGCCATAGCTTTAAATTGGTTTTAATAGGATACTTTATTGCTTTAACTGGATTGTAATATGATACTTTATATTGTGCACAACTGCACCACTTATTCCAAAAATTGCAATTTAAAGGTTGCAATTCACAATGTTGCTTCTCAACTTGGAGTTGAAGTCAACAGAGCTTTTGTTGTTTTACATGAGGTTGCACTAGATGGGCCAATAATTCAAAATTGATCAGAAACAAAGGGTTTAAGAAAACTATGATTTTAATCCTTGAACTCCACAGGTAGTTGCAGGTCTTTGGTTTCTCTATGTTATTGGAAGCTAGTTTGATTTCCTGGCTATTGCCTATATTGCTCAGGCTACTTATCTTATTGTTGTTATTTAAATGCTTTGAAACATATATATAACAAAAATTTTAACTTGTAACTTGCCTAAGTTGATTCTCTTATCATTTTGTTGTTTTACATGAGGTTGCACCAGATGAGCCAATAATTCAAAATTGATCAGAAACAAAGGGTTTAAGAAAACTATGATTTTAATCCTTGAACTCCACAGGTAGTTGCATGTCTTTGGTTTCTCTCTGTTATTGGAAGCTGGTTTGATTTCCTTGCTATTGCCTATATTGCTCAGGCTACTTATGCTACTGTTGTTATTTAAATGCTTTGAAACATATATATAACAAAAATTTTAACTTGTAACTTGCCTAAGTTGATTCTCTTATCATTTATTCTGCTTAGTGCTTGTTCTCACACATATTGAACATCAGGTGGATTCTTTTGCTCACAAGAGGGGTTTCTGAATGGTTAGATATCATGTTTCTTCCAGCCTTATTGTCATCATGGTGCTTAGATGAAATGAATATAATTATGGTTTGTTATTTGGATACTAGTGCACCTGAATTTGATTTCATTGTCCTTTTTATTTTGTATTTATTAGTTCTTATGTAATCATAACAGTCACATGCATCTTAGATCTTAAAAGCTGTGAAAATATGTGATGTTTATGAATTAAGTATGAAATCTATCATGCCCTTGCAAGGATTTGAATTCACAATATGAGAGGCATCCGAGTCTTTTCAAGAGAACATTTATGTTTTTGGCAAATGAATAATGTCTTTTATTTTTAACTTTCAGCTGATTACATATGAAGAAATATAGGGTGTTTGCTATTACAGGGCTTGAACAACATAAGAAATAGCCTTTTCATTCAACATACTATTCACCATGAATAGATAGGTTAAAACAAAACTCTTAACTATTTAGTCTATAAGAGTTAAATATAGCATTGAAGACTGCAAGTGGTGAAATATAGCATTGTACTGTTATTGATAACTGCAAATAGTCAAATACAACAATAAAAAGGTCTATTGCCAGCTACGCCGAGTTCAAAATGATTGCAATTGCTATAATTTCATTATCAGTGAAGCAGTCTTTATAAACAGCAAGAACCTCACAAACCAGAAATCAATTTTTCTAGCTCCCTTAACTAGATGGATCCGTCAGCTTCATGCTGATGCAGTTCCTGACAGAAAAGTACGTTTTGCCGCTTCAGTACTCGGAAATCGTTTTGACACATCCAGCATGAGGCCTTGGAATTCGTTCGTACACTTGTTGAGGTCTGTAGCACCCGTCCATTGCCAGTGGCAATAGAGGGTAGGGTAGGCATTGGTTGTTTCCAGTGGGTTCTCTACTGTGCTATAAGGTCTAAGGAGATTAATGATGCATTTTCAAAATGGCATATCTATCTACTAAGAATTTACACTTTAAGAACCCTCAAGATACATGCATGTCATGATACCAAGCCCTCCCTGGTTACTGGGTTTTCCTAAGAGAAACAGAGTAGGATAGCGATATAGGTTCCAGTTAACAAGATAGGTCTCGGGATAATTGTAAGTCCAGGGATAACCATAAAGTGTTGACCTCAGCTGGTGTTTTCTAAGATTTTAATGCCGACAAAGTGTATGAGTTTGGCACTTGCAGATTTCTTTCCCTCCAGCTTGTGAGACATGTAATATTTAATGTGATATTCGTGTATAAATTTTCTGAACAAGCAAGGAT
>ML784616.1:93125-120295 GCA_009831015.1 Picea engelmannii | reverse complement strand
TTGTTTTAATGACCTAAATTTTAATTCAATGGTCATGGATTGGTATAAATAGAGGACGTTTTGCCTCATTTTAAATATAACACAACTCACTCTCTTGTGAGAGATTACTTTTAGTCTTTTTCTTGGTATTTTTTCTCTTGGAAGTGAGGCACAACTCTTATTGGAGGATTCTTCTTGCAATGTATGGTGTTTCTCTCATTGGAAGGTTTACAACTAGGGTTTGATGATGCATTCTTCATGATATGTAAGTGAATTTCTCATGCAAAACTTATTAAATGAATGGTTGTAGGTCTAATCTCTTACATTTGTTATTATATTGCTTAATCTTGAAACCCTAGGTAGCAAGCACACAAGTAGGTCCTTGTTATATGTCCCCATGCTTGAGAAACTTGTTTTAGCCATTGATGAAGGAAGATATAGCCTAGTCATTGCTACACTTATCATCCTTTTTCTGAGTTAGCATTAAAATATAGGTTGAAGAGAGGAGACGTCCTAGGCCTAGTTAATTCTACACCTAGGGTTTTAACCTTTTAGGGTTGAAGAGCCTTGCTCTTGCAACACTTTTCTCCCTTAGATTTGTATTTTGAAGCTAGCCGTTTTGCCAAGAGTATTTAGAGAAAGAGGAAGAAGCATGAGGCCTTGCTTAAGCAACACCAGAATGAGCCTCCTTCCCTTAGGGTTTTGATTCTAGGGCCCTACCATTGCAGCACCATAGAACCTAACCTTCTAGTCTTTAAATTTTGATCCTCTTGAGATCTTGCCCTTACTTTTGACTCCATATTACCCTAAGGCACTAGTTTTCTCTTCAACGTTGAGCTTGTTGTGCAAAAACAATCTTTCAAAACTCTCAAATTTTGAAACCCTAACGAACCCTAACGCACTAACCAGGGTTGACGTCTACCTGATGCAACAACCCTTCTAACCTAGCAATAAATGATGATGTCATGCCTTATTTGAGCTATTGTTGATAAAAAATAATGTTGGCTTGGTCATCCTGTGATAAACATTGATGTATTGGTAATTTTCATTGGCTAATTTGCAAGACGTTGACCTTCTTTGTCTATTACATTGCTTGTCATACTAACCCTAAAGGAAGCTAACGTCATCCCTAGGACATTGACGCAACAATCTATTGTATATGAGTGACTAATGATATTTAATGCATTGATTAATTCAATGATTGATTATTTTCATTAGATGCTATACTGTTCTGGTGTTTATTGACAAGTAACATTATATTGCCATTGTCATTATTGCAAACATTGACTTCGTCAATATTTACTGCTACATATACTCATATACATTGAAATTTTGATAGTCATTAATTCATGAAGTATTAACCATTATTGCATGTGCTAGTTTCATTGTTTCCTTGTCTCGCAAGAAGATGCCTCTTCTGTGGTTATTCTTCATTTGACTATCTTCTGGGCGGTAATCTGTGAACGCGAAACTAGCCTTAATCATTTGCCCCTTTTCCTTTCAAACCCTAGATTGCCAGGGACGTCTCCCTTGGGTTTAGCCACCCTAAATAGAAAGGACCTCCCCATTGTTGTGACATTGGGTGGGGTAGGTCCCTGTTTTTCCAGTTTGAACCTTATCCTTAAGCTACTTGACCTAAACTACAAACTGAGCGATAACAGGTAGCAGAAGCATAAACAAAGAAAAATTAATTGCCAAGTAGAAAACTGAGAACCACAAGACACGACATCAATCCCACAATTAACACAATGATTTATGTGGAAACCCAGCATGGGGAAAAGCCACAGGGAAATGATAATCAATATTCTTATTATTCAAGGGAAAATTACAATAGCCAATTTTAGACATACGACCATCCTCTCCTTTTTCCTACACATAGTGTTACAATGCATAGCTACTCCACACCTCTACAGGTATGCTATTTATATAGGATCAGTTATACAATTAAACATACTCATTTCAACCCAATCCATCAATTACACAACCTGTTCATTGAAGAGTGCATGCACGCACAATATAATTTTAGTTGATGTGCATGCAACCACATGGGAAATTAGTTGGCAGGTTTTCAACAATATCCACCTTGAAAACAATTTACCGGATATATCATGTAGTTTCCCAAAGACCGAGCCTTTTGTAAATCTGATGTATAAAATGAATTGTAAATATGTGTTATAGGTTGCTGAGCCAAGTTTGTATAAGCCCGTGGGCTCATGTGATTGTTAGGCCAGAGAGCCTAAGGGTTGTAGGCCAAGGGAGTGATTTTGTATCTGTATGTATGTAGCACATTAATAAAATATAAACACCGCCGCGTGCAGACCAACCACGATGAATGAGTGAAGGGGGACTGAGCTTCCATAGAGTGGGCAAGGAATTAGGGGCTGGAAGGTGGGAAGAGGGGCTAAGTGTTGAGCCTAGGGGCTTAAGTCCTTCAGAATAATATTTTATTATTATTCCAAAAAGCCACGTGAATTATGTTGAATGTGATGCTTTATCCTAAGTTCTTGGGGAAGGAAAAGGGACTACCAATTGGGAAGGAATGCATGTTGATGGAATGCATGCAGTTCCATGGGTGACAAGTGTCAACCTTGGTGCATGTGAATAAAACGACCAAGATGAACCGTGAGAGGAGTTCCTCCCCATTCCACTGTCGACTGTATAAACGGTACATCCATTGAACCAGAAGCCCATGTGTTGATTCTGAAAATATGAAACACTCTCCGTTCTGATCCATGGAGTCTGTGTCGATTCCTACGGAAATTGCTTGTCACGCAATCCCAAAAACCATCATCGTGAGACCTTGTCGTCATTGTTGAGCCTGTTCGGGAAGTCTGTGTCTGTATTTCGGGTTGGTTGTGGTGGCCATGCAGAGATGGACTACGCATGGATTACTGGCCAGTGCAAGTTGTGATTGAGCCTGTGTATGACCTCTCTCCAGGTGAGGGAGGTGACTGTTGTTGGAAGAGGTAGGTTGTCAGGCCTGTGAGCAACTCTCTCTAGGTGAGAGAGTTTGTTGGGAATTGGTTTCTTCCAGAGAGTGTCCAGCACTAGCTTCGGGCTCTGAGACTTCCTGATTCATCTTGTTGCCAAGACCTAGAGAGGGAGGTGTAGCACCGATGGATTGTGTTTGTTAAGGTGTATACTCCCGAGCGGAACATGCATGTGGGGAATGAGAGTCTGTAAGTAGTGGGCATAAGATTGCATCTTGGGAAGAATCCTTCGAGTCTTTCTGTGTTGTTTTCCTTGTAACCTCAGCCTAGCCTAGGATTCCTTGCCTTCAGGTGGAGCTTAGTCCCAGCTTGGGGGTGACCCACCGTTGAGCTAATGAGCAGTGTGGTCTAAGGCTGGGAGGTTCATGGAAGGCCTGCACGTGGTTGGTGGAATCACCAGGGTTTTCAAAGATAAGTATCAGATGATGTTTTATTCATGATTCTGCATCTCTGTGTAATTATAACTATCATGTATTCCGTTGTGTATATCAATCTAATTTTAATGCTATTGATCATTTATTATAGTAGTAAATATTATGTTTACTCTGAGCTTAAATGTATTTCTTTGCTTAAATGCATGTGGATTATATAATGCCTATATGAGTTATGTAAAAAGTGGTGTTACAATTTGGTATCAGATCCATGGTTTTGATGCTGAGCTTATATGGGCCAGTCGAGTGGTCTTTGGACCGAGGGTGTGAGGAGAAATTGTGTCTAGAGGACCGATTTCAGACCCTGGAATGCTCCAGATGTGTCAAGGAGTTACTTGAAATGCTTACAAGCTCAAGAGGTATAGTGGTGTTTTGAAATCGTAGACGGTGTGGTCTATGGCCACAGGGAGAGAGGACTCCACACCAGAAGTGTTGGAGCCTTAGGATATGTTCGGGAGGGAAGGCGAACCCTCGTGACTATCAGATCTAGAAAGTGTGTGCAGAATTTAAAAACCCTTTGGAGTTGCACAAGAGCGTGGGAATCACGATATGAGAACTCTCGAAAACTCGAGAAGATCTACGATGTAGATCTAGGAGGAAGGCTCGACCGTTAGATCTGGCGGAGTCGCACTCAAGTTAGTCGTGAAAACCTCTCGGATTTCACAAAGTCGAAAGATGGGAAGCGAGAGAGGTGAACACCTCCAAAAACCAAAATCCTGAAATGATCTACACCATAGATCGTAGGAAGGGAGTTGATCGTCGGATCAAGATGAAGAGCAAACCGTAATTTCGGGATTTCGACAAATGGAAGTTTGAAATGTGGGATACACGCACTCCCGATGCTCAAAACCCCGAAACGCCGAAAATATCTGTGCCGTAGATGTGAGAGGGGACCTAACCATTGGATTTTTTCTTGGAATGGACATGGGTGCATGTATGTGTACCACGTGCCAGAGAAATGAAAATATAGGCAAGAGCACTGGGACCCGATGACCTCATCATAGGTGACGTGGAACCACTGGAGGGTGCCACTCGCCACTGTAGATGTGGAGATAGTTGGGCTGTGTGGGCCCGAAGGATAAAGTAAATCAAGATTTCAGAAGTTGGGGGTTAGAAAGGAAAGAAAGTCTGGGAGTCTCAAGAACCGAAACCCCAAAACCCGAAGTCCCGAAGTTCTAAAATATTCGGAGACGGAAGAACGATAGCATATTTTAAGGGCGACAATTGTGCTGTGGGCCCGTAGAGAAAGGAAACCGAATTTTTGGAATTCAGGGATTGAGGCAAAAAAGGATTAGGATTCGTTGCATCGTGAACTCCCAATTCATGAAACACCAAAAAGATCTGGACCATTAAATCCAACTCATCGAGGATTGTTGGATCCCATACAAGAAACCGTGTATCGGATTTCGGGGATTGTAGTGACAAGAAGTTGGGAGTCACTGCATTATGAAATCCCGGGTACCGAAGACTCAAAACCCAAAAGCAAGTGTGAGAGCCTCATGGAAAAAAACCTCGAAGTCCCGAAGTCCCGAAATTTGCAGAGCTGAGCAGAGCTCAGAAAACTTTGTGAAGTCAAAACGTTTTTTCTTATTCACGTTGGCTTATGAATGTTGTAAGCTTTCTTGAAGGTTTAAGGGCCTGACAAACTTCATATTGATTGCACATTGTGTGTGCAGAGTTCAATGAGTGTCAGGAAAGCTAAGAATATATGTCATGTAAGGAAATGGTAGAGGTGCGGAGTGCCTCCATTTCAGAGGACGAAAGAGAAGGAAAGGATGTCAACCTGGGAGTTAAAGAATCGAATTCCAATGGACATGGAAGAGAATTAGACAAGGAAGGGCACATAATGAAAATCATTGAAGGATTGCAAAGAGATGCCCAGGCATGCCGAGATGATAGCTGAAAGCTCATGAAAGTCAGGGATCGGCAGGGTCAATTCAACTTAAAAATGTTGAAGAGCCTGGAAAGAATAGAAAAGAAATTGGGAAAAGAGAGTGACACAAGCAGATCAAGAAGTGTCAGAACCCCTGAGAGGAGAAGGAGATCGAGGAGTGGTAGAAGACATTAACATCTCTCCCCAAAGCATTCGGGCAGGGAAACACACAGTAGTTCAAGCCCGTCCCCTACCAGAAAACACTGAAAATCTGGAAAGGATGAATTGAAAGAGGAGATGAACAAGATCAAGCCTCCAATGTTTGATGGAGAACATAAGAAGGAGGAAGATGTCGAGACATGGTTGCTTGGCATGAGGAAATACTTTCAAATGCAGAATTATTCCTCTCATGCAAAAGGAAGAATTGCGATGTATCAATTGAAAGGAAAAGCATCCATGTGGTGGGATCAGTTTGTGCAGGTGCAACACATTAGTGAGAAATATATCACTTGGAAGGAGTTCAAGAGGTATTTTGAGAAGAAATACCTGACTAAAAGATACTATGACAGAAAGATGAAGGATTTCTTCAAACTCAAGCTAGGCAGAATGGCCATTGATGAGTAAAAACAAAGTTTTCTGGAACTACTGAAGTATGTTCCATTCATCAAAGACGAAGCTGTCAAGATTCAGAGTTATTTGAGTGGACTGCCACCTTCCATGGGTGACAAGATTCAGTATGATGATCCTAAGACTATGGAAGAAACCATAAGAAGGGCTAAATGCTTATTTGAACAACAAAGAGAAAAGCCTACCATTCGGAAGGCTTGGAATGATCAGAGGAAGTTTAAGAAGGAACAAAGGCAGAAGGGAAACAAGCCTCCCTTTTTCAGAAACAGTCTTCAGGGACAGCCATCGTTTAGAGAGCCGAGAATGACTGAATAGGGAGAACAAAGGCAGAGACAAATGCCCATTCAGTGTTGGGGTTGTCAAGGGAACTACAAGTAAAGGGATTGTCCCCATAAAAATGGCAAAGCCAGAGTTGTGCATACTGTTCAACAAGCTGAAACAGTAGAGGACATGGGCAGCATAATGCCGAGGATCTACGCATCCCTAGACAACAAGCAAGCAGAATTTCAATCGCACATGATTGAAGTGGAAGGTATGATTAACCACTAACCACTTATTATTTTAATTGATTCAGGGGCTAGCCATAGTTATGTAGATCCTAGGGTGGTGGAAAGTTTGCGTTTATCAAGAAGAAAACATGAAAAGTCTTTGTTAGTGAAGTTGGCTACAGGGACCAAGAGGAAGGTCACTGAATTGGTTAAGTCATGTTCAATGGACATGAAAGGATTGAGCACTAAGGCTGAATTGAATATTCTTCCCTTAGGCTCTTATGACTGCTTAATTGGGATGGACTAGGTGGACCAAAACCATTCCCTCTTGGACTGTCGTAATAAGAGGTTTACATGCTTGGACGAAGAGGGAAATTGAAAAACATTCTAAGGAATTCCCAGAGTTGTGGCTATCAGAGAAATCTCAGCCATGCAACTGAAGAAGTGCTACAGGAAGGGGTGTCAATTATTTGTAGCTCATGTGGAAGAAGCATGCAGAGATGTAGTCTCAAATATTGGAGACCATGAGGTACTCACAGAGTTCAAGGATGTATTTCAAGAGGTACATGGACTACCTCCAAAGAGGGACATAGATTTTTCTATAAATTTGACGCCTGGAGCAGCTCCAGTTTCGAAAGCTTCTTATAGAATGAGTACGCTAGAGCTAAAAGAGTTGCAATTACAGCTTGAATAGATTTTGAAGAAGGGGTACATTCACCCAAGCGTGTCACCTTGGGGTGCCCTGGTCCTATTCATGAAGAAGAAAGATGGGACGTTGAGGTTGTGCATTGATTTCTGGTAGTTGAAAAGGTAACTGTCAAGAACAAGTATCCTTTGGGAAGGATTGATGATCTTTTCGATCAGTTGAAGGGTGCGAGAATATTTTCGAAGATAGATCTCAGATCAGGATATCACCAGGTAATAATAAAGGATGAGGACATCAACAACACCGCCTTCAGAACAAGGTATGGTCATTATGAATTCATAGTGGTGTTGTTTGGACTGACAAATGCACCTGTTGTTTTCATGTGCTTAATGAATGGTGTATTCAGGGACTATTTAGACAAGTTTGTCATAGTCTTCCTGGATGACATCTTGGTGTATTCCAAGTTGGAGGAAGAACATGAACAACATTTGGGAATGGTTCTGCAAGTGTTGAGAGAACACCAACTATATTCCAAGCTGAGCAAATGTTCATTTTATCAAAGGCAGATCCATTACTTGGGACATATTATTTCAAAAGAAGGGATCGATGTGGATCCTGAAAAGGTTGAGGCCATTCAAGAATGGTCAGCGCCAAGGAATGTGACATAAGTTAGATCTTTTATGGGTCTGGCAAGCTATTACAGAAGGTTTATAGTAGGGTTCTCAAAGTTAGCTCACCCTATAACTTCCTTACAAAGGAAGGGTAAGAATTTTCAGTGGACTAAAGAGTGTGAGAACAGTTTCCAGCGATTGAAGCAACTGTTAACCAACGCTCCAATCCTGAGGATTGTAGATCCAAATATGGATTTTGTGGTGTGCACAGATGCGTGTAAGGAGGGGTTGAGAGGAGTTCTCAGCCAAGAGGGATTTGTAATATGTTATGAGTCTAGGAAGATGAAAGAGCATGAAAGGAATTATGCCACTCACGATTTGGAGTTGGCGGCAATCATCTACGCTCTGAGGAAATGGAGACATTACCTCATGGGAAGGAGATTCAAATTGAAAACAGACCACAATGGTCTGAAGTATTTATTTGATCAGCCGACTTTAAACGCCAGACAAACTAGATGGCTGGAGTTTCTGTGTGAATATGACTTTGATGTCAAGCATATCAAGGGTAAGGAAAATAAGGTGGTTGATGCATTCAGCAGAAAAGTGCATGACTTACATGCTACATCCATTAGCATGTACATGACTAATATTAGGGATAGATTTCTGGAAGCTGAAAATGTTGATTTGTAGTTTAGAGATTTGGTAGCAAAGCTACAACAGCGTGAGAGACCACAAACCAAGGAAATTTACACCTTGGAAGTTGATGGCTTACTTCTGTATAAAAACAAAGTGTACATACCCAATGTCCAAGAATTGAAGCTGGAAATTCTAAAAGAAATGCATAACGTAACATATGTTGGACATCCTGGTTATCAAAAGACTGTAGAAACAGTCAAAAGCCATTATTTTTGGTTGGGTATGAAGAAATAAATCGTTGAATGCATCACCAGATGTATGGAGTGCCAGAAATTTAAGGCTGAGCATAGGCACCCAGCAGGGTTGTTGTAGCCTTTACCCATTCCTGAGTGGAAATGGGAAGTGGTGACAATGGATTTTATTACAGGATTACCCAAAACAAGCAAGCAACATGATTCAATCATGGTGGTGGTGGACAAGCTTACAAAAGCTGTCCATTTTATTCCACTGAAAACCACTCACAAGGAAGCAGATGTTGTTGATATCTTCTTAAAATAAGTGGCACGCTTGCACGGAATTCCTAAGACGATTGTGTCTGATAGGGACTCGAAATTCACCTTGAATTTCTGGAAAGGACTGTTCAAGGGATTTAGAATGAATCTAGACTTTAGTACAGTGTATCATCCTGAGTCTGATGGACAGACAGAGAGGGTGAACAAATTAATAGAAGACATGCTGAGAATGCATGTGATGGATAAACCATCAAGATGGGAAGACTAACTGTATTTGGTAGAATTCACCTACAATAACGGGTATCACGCATCGTTGAAGATGAGCCCATTTGAATCACTTTATGGAAGAAAGTGCAACACTCCAGTGAGCTGGGATAATCCAGCTGACAAAGCAGTAGTTGAGCCTGAGCTGCTCAAAGAGATGGAAGACCAAATGATAAGAATTAAATAGAATTTGAAAGATGCCCAAGACAGGCAGAAAAGTTATGTTGATAAGAACAGAACCCACAGAGAATACAAAGTGGGTGATCATGTTTTCCTGAAAGTGAAAACTAACAGGAGTTCCCTGAAGCTGGGAAGTTGCGCCAAGTTAGGAGCAAGATTTTGTGGGCCATTTGAAATCTTGGAAAGGATTGGGCCAGTTGCATACATGCTTGCCTTACTTGCATCTATGACTGTACATAATGTGTTTCATGTTTCACTTCTTAAGAAATATATACCTGATGCTAATCATCTTATCGATTGGAATGTGATTCAGGTGGAACCAGAAGGTGTCCTACAAGTACATCATGTGCGCATATTGGACTGGAAAAACAAACAGCTCCGGAATCAAGCTATAGAGCTTGTAAAGGTCCATTGGACCTGGTATGGTCCTAAGGACGTAACATGGGAGCATGAAGAGGTTATGCAGGCAGAGTACCCGCATCTTTTTTGAAAATTTTGAAAAGCTTGCAGAGACAGTGTAAGGTTGCACTGAGGACAGTGCATAAATAAGGGGAGGGGATTGTAGTGTCCCCAAGACCAAGCCCTTTATAAATATGGTGTATGAAATGAAATGTAAATATGTGTTATAGGCTGGTGAGCCAAGTTTGTATAAGCTTGTGGGATTATGTGATTGTTAGGCCAGAGAGCCTAAGGGTTGTAGGCTAAGGGATTGATTTTGTATCTGTATGTATGCAGCACATTAATAAAATATAAACACCACTGCGTGCAGACCGACCATGATGAATGAGTGATGGGGGAATAAGATTCCACAGAGTGGGAAAGGAATTAGGGGCTGGAAGGTGGGAAGAGGGGCTAAGTTTTGAGCCTAGGGGATAAGCCTAGGGGCCTATTTCCTTTGGAATAATATTTTATTATTAGTCCAAAAAACCACGTGAATTATGTTGAATGTGATGTTTTATCCTAAGTTCTTGGGGAAGGACAAGGGACTGCCAAATGGGAAGGAATGCATGCTGATGGAATGCATGCAGTTCCATGGGTGACAAGTGTCAACCCTGGTGCATGCGAATAAAACAACCAAGATGAGCTATGAGAGGAGTTCCTCCCCATTCCACCATCGACTGTCTGAACGGTACATCCACTGAACTAAAATCCCACGTGTTGATTCTGAAAAGCCAAAACACTCTCCATTCTGAGCCGTGGAGTCTGTGTTGATCCCTGTGGAAATTGCTTGTCATGCAATCTCGAAAACCATCATCGTGAGGCCTTACCGTCATTATTGATCCTGCTCAGGAAGCCCATGTCTGTATTCCCGATTGGTTGTGGTGGCCACGCAGAGCTGGACTGTGCGTGGCTTACTGGCCAGTGCAAGTTGTGATTGAGCCTATGTATGACCTCTCTCCAGGTGAGGGAAGTGACTTTTGTTGGAAGAGGCAGGCTGTCAAGCCTATGAGCAACTCTCTCTAGGTAAGAGAGTTTGTTGGGAAGTGGTTTCTTCCAGAGAGTGTCCAGCACCAGCTTCGAGCTTTGAGACTTCCTGATCCATCCTGTTTCCAATACCTAGAGAGGGAGGTGTAGCACTGATGGAGTTTTCTTGTGAAGGTGTATACTCCTGGGCAGAACAAGCATGTGGGGAATGAGAGTCTGGAAGTAGTGGGCATAAGATGGCATCCATGGAAGAATCCTTCCAGTCTTTCTGTGTTGTTTTCCCTGTAACCTCAGCCTAGCCTAGGATTCCTTTCCTCGGGGTGGAGCTTAGTCCCAGCTCAGGGGTGACCCACCGTTGAGCTGACGAGTAGTGTGGTCTAAGGCTGGGAGGTTCATGGAAGGCCTGCATGTGGTTGGTGGAATCGCCAAGGTTTTCAAAGATAAGTATCAGATGATGTTTTATTCATGATTCTGCATCTTTGTGTAATTATAACTATCATCTATTCTAAAGTGTATATCAATCTAATGTTAATGTTATTGATCGTTTATTATAGCAGTAAATAATATGTTTACTCTAAGCTTAAATGTATTTCTTTGCTTAAATGCATGTGGATTATATAATGCTTGTATGAGTTATGTAAAAAGTGGTGTTACATATCATGTCTGAATTAATTCATCACCTTTTATGCAATCCGATAGAAGCCAAACACCATCATAGATTCTCTAACAAAATTGGTTTCGTAAACATGTCTGCATAATTCACTTTTGTATGGACCTTTTCCAGAGCCACTCCTCCTTCATCAACAACCTGTCTTACAAAGCGGTATTTAATAGAAATATGTTTCATCTTACTGTGATAAGTTGGATTGCTATCCAAATGAATAACACTTTCACTATCACATAATACTTTCACCTTGTCCCGCATCCTTCCAAACTCACCCAACAAACCTTTTAACCAAATTGCCTCCTTACATGCATGTGAAGCAGCCATATATTCTGCCTCAATAGTGGATAAAGCAACTACTTTCTGAAACTTTGACATCCAACTAACAAGTCCTCTTGCAAGAGTAAAGACATATCCTGAAGTTGATCTCCTTTTGTCCAAGTCACCTGCAAAATCTAAATCTATATTACCGCAAACTGAATCACTGGAACCATCATAGGTGATAGAATAATTACTTGTGCCTATAAGATACCAAAGCGCCCTTTCACTACTTCCCAATGCTCTTTACCTAGATTTTTCATGTATCTACTGACAACACCAACTGCATGTGAAATATCTGGTCTAGTTCTCACTATCGCATACATCAAACTTCCTACTAAATTTGCATATGGTACACAAGACATATAATCATTTTCTTCTTCATTACTAGGACATAAACCTGAAGAAAACTTGAAATGGGAAGCCAAAGGGATCTGTACGGGTTTCACATTATTCATACTGAATCTCATAAGTATTTTATCCACATATGTTGCGATAACCGCAACATACCATGTTTTTTGTCTTTGTGTATCTCCGTTCCCAAGATTTGTTTTGCAGCTCCTAGATCCTTCATATCAAATTCCCTAGCCCATTGAGCCTTTAAACTGTTGATTTTGACCATGCTTTTTCTTTCCACAAGCATATCGTCAACATATAACACCAAAATAATGAATATGCCATTTTCCAAGTTTTTAAAGTAAACACAGTGATCATATACACTTCTTGTAAAATTTAGGCTCACCATGAAGGAATCAAACTTCTTGTACCATTTCCTGGGAGACTACCTTAGGCCATACAATGAGTTCTTGAGTTTGAAAACAAATCTCTTACTACGATCCTGAACAAACCCTTTTGGTTTTTCCATATATATATATATATATATATATATATATCATCATCATCATCATCATCATCATCCAAATCTCCATGTAGAAATGTTTTTTTAACATCTAAATTCTCTAACTCAAGATCAAGTAAAGAAACTAGTGCTAACACAACACAAATTGAAACAAGATTCACAAGTGGTGAAAAGATTTCATGAAAATCAATACCTTCCTTTTGAGAATACCTTTTTGCTACCAGTCTTGCTTTATTCCTTTCAACTTTATCATCAATGCCCTTTTTCAATTTGTAGACCCATTTGCAGCTGACAACCTTCTTGTCCTTTGGAAGTTCTACCAAGTCCCATGTTTTATTCCTCTCTAAGACATCCATTTCTTCTTTCACAACTTATTTCCATTTATCACTTTCAGATACCTTTATTGGTTCATGATAACAACTAGTTTCTCCATCAATAGAAACCAAAGCCACATATGAAACATAATCATCATACCTTGTAGGAGGATTCCTGACCCATGTAGATCTCCTTAGAGATGGTTGAGGCATATCCTCAGTTTCCTGGATATTTTTTGCATCTTCATCTTCTTCTTCTGGAACTTCTTCATGCTCCTCCCTTTCTAAAAATGGTTGAGTCTCCAACTGAATTTGTTGAACTTGTGATACTTGTTCTTGTCTCAATTCAACATCTACCAATGTTGATTTTAAGAGTGAGGATTTATCAAATACTACATCTTTTCTTATGATGATTTTGTGGGTAGTAGGATCCTACAATATGTACCCCTTAACTCCATCACCATAACCAACAAAGACATACCTCTTTGATCTAGGATCTAACTTAGAACAGTGACTTTTAGAAATAAGAGCATAAGTGTCACAACAAATATTCTCAGATTTGAATAATCACGTGAATGACCCGTCCATACCTCTTTTGGAATATTACAGTTTATTGCAGTTGATGGTGATCGATTTATCAGATAGCATGTTGTAAGAACTGCTTCTGCCCATAATTCCTACTGCAACTTGGAATTATTGAGCATGCTCCTTGCTCTCTCTATAAGAGTCCTATTCATGTGTTCAACAACATCATTTTTCTAAGGACTATAAATCGTGGTCTTATGTCTTTTGATCTCAGATTCCTTGCAACAGTTTTCAAATTCCATAGATGTGAACTCACCTCCATTATCTGTTCTTAAACACATGATTGACCTTTCAATGCACTTTTCAACCAAAGCTCTGAATTGCTTAAAAGTATTGAATACATTATCTTTTCTTTTAAGTAAATAGGCCCAAACCTTTCTAGAGTAATCATCTATAAATGTCACAAAATATGACGATCCTCCAAAATAAACCGTACAGGGTGGTCCCCAAACATCTGAATGAATGTAATCTAGGATACCTTTTCTTATATGTCTTCCTGTTTTAAACTTTTGTCTACACTGTTTTCCAAAAACACAATACTTGCATAAATTCAAATTCAGAAACTTTAAACTTGGAAGTGACGTACGATCAACCAATACCTTAAGCCCTTTCTCGCTCATATGACCCAAATGCTGGTGCCATAAATGAAGAAATTCACTTGAACCTTCATATGCTACCACTTCTTGATTTATTTCAGTTCTTCCTTCAAGCTGATAAAGGTTCTTGATCCTCTTTGCCTTCATGACTACTAAGATTCCTTTGGACACCTTCAGTACTCCACCTTGAGTTGTACACATGTAACTAGCAGAATCTAGAACTCCCAAAGATATCAAGTTCTTTCTAAGTTCGAGTACATGCCTTACATATATTAATGTTCTTATATAACCATCATGCATTTTAATCCGGACGCTACCAACCCCAATAATTTTACAAGAAAATTCATTTCCATAAAAACAACACCATCATCAATAGATTGGTAAGTTGAGAACCAATTTATATTAAGACACATGTGATTGGATGCACTAGAATCTAACAACCAATGTTGATGTTGATGTGAAATATCACAAGTAGACAATACCTCATCAACCATACCTAAACCTGGGTTTGAACTTGTTTCAACTAAATTAGCTTCCTTTGCTTCATTTGTGGAGTCCTCTTTGGATGCATTCTATCTTTTCCAACAAACCTTCTTCAGATGCCCTAATTTCCACAAAACCAACATTTCTTCTCACTCTTCTTTCCTTTTGACTTAGACCTTGATGTACCCCTTTGATTTTTCCCTCTTTCTATAGATCAACCTCTGACCACCATTGTTTCCGTTGTTGAGGTTTCTTGATTGGAGCTTCTCCTCATTTCCTCAGCCAACAGAGCTCCCATAACAATGACTTAATCAATGAAATATGTTGAGCTAAACCAAATATATGTGACTAGATGATCCCAAGACTCAGGCAATGAACACAATAGTGTAATTTCCTTGTCCTCATATTTGTACTTTACTTCCATACTAGATAATTGACAAATCAATGTATTGAAAACATTCATATGATCAACAATTTGTGTACCTTCTTTCATCCGTAATATGTACAACTACCTCTTCAAGAAGATTATGTTTGTCAATGACTTTGTCGTATAAAGAATTCCATCTTTTTCCATAAGTTTGTTGATGTTTCCTCGCCAACGATGTTAAACAAAACTTCATCTGCCAAACACAAACGAATGGTACTGAGAGCTCTTGAATCTAGATCATCTTTGTCCTCGTCTGACATACCTGCTGGTCTCTTTGACTTGCCCACCAAAGCCTTTTGCAATCCTCATTGCACAAGAAAATCCCGCATCTTGAACTTCCATAACTGAAAGTGTTTCTTTCCGTTGAATTTCTCCACCTCAAACTTAGAACTTAGAACTGTTCACTTTCACCATTAGCACAAACTCCCAAAAAACCACAACTTATAATAAACCAAGTTTTTTAATATGGAGGAATAATTATATTTCAAGGTTGAACCTCAAAATATTTAATTAAAAGTTTTAAAACCAAAAAACCACACATTTAATATATTTGTCTTAAAACCTTTTACAAAGTCAACCCTTTTAAAATATATATATTGTGCATAATATATAACAAAGTTCTACCTCTTTAAATATTATAACATCCACCTATTCGATCCTCTTATAATGTATCAAAAGAAATTTGATTTCTTTAAGGTGATTCTTCACAAAATATATCATGTGCATACCACGATTTTCATACCACAGAAAACCAAAAAACCGCTCTCATACCTCTCATACTCTATGCATGTAAACTCCAATTTAAAATAGTTTTGATTGTTATCACTACCTTCGTAAGGCATAGACAACGATGATAATCAAATGATCGCATTTATCACTCCTCTGCTTTGATTTTGTTCTTCTCTCCCCTGCTCGTCTTTTAACATATTTTGTTCTTCTACCTTCCATATCTTTCACCCGATACCACTTGTTAGGTAGCAAAAGCATATGATACCACTTGTTAGGTAGCGGAAGAATAAATAGAAAAAAATTAATTGACAAGCAGAAAAACTGAGAATTGTAAGACACAACAACAATCCCACAATTAACACTCACCATGGGAAAATACCATGGGACAATGATAATCTGTATTCTTATTATTCAAGGGAGAATTACAATAGCCAATTACATACATACAACCATCCTCTCCTCTCTTCCCACACATAGTGTTACACTGCATTGCTACTCCACACCTCTATGAGTATGCTAGTTATATAGGATCAGTTATACGGTTAAACAAACTCATTACAACCTGATCAATCAGTGACACAACATGTTCACTGAAGAGTGCATGCATGCACAATCTAATTAGTTGGGATGTTTTCAACAAAATTTTGTCCATGGTATATTGCTATTTTATTGTGGATATTGTTATTTTATTTGATAGTATTTTTACAATTTTTATGTATTTTAATAGTTGTATTCTTTTTCCATGGTTTTTTAATTAAATATAAAAATAAAGTTATTTTATTGTTGTATAACTGTATCATGTGTCATATCAATTTTATAGATAATTTGTACATTTGTATCTACAAATAAAATTGAAAACTTTTAAAGACGCTTAATGGTTAAGAATATGTGTTTAATGGTTAAGAACATGTGTTTCCTCTTTGGAGGTTATAGGTTCAAATCCATAGGGAGTAGGGTATGTACATCTCCTTAAACTTTAGTAGTCAAATCATTGGATGGAGGGGGTCCCTTGTTCCAAGAACACGAGGGCCTCATACACCAATTTAGTGTTTAACTTAGCCATGACCTTTATATATAATGTGTGATTCATCCCTTATGATGAGAGGTCATTTTCACTTGTCAACACCCTCCACCTTAAAATGCACATAGGTAGGACATGGAAATATTAAAACATGCACATACCCTTAGATAAAGTTGGAATACGTTCAATATCATAATTACATTTACCAACATGCATTGCAAAAATGTGATGACTTAGTAATACAACAAACCCTTTTTAAGGATATTATTATAGTATTGGATTGCATTGTAAGTACTAGATCAAGGGAGGTTACAACTATGACATAAACCCAATGGCTTAAGTTAGTGTCTTAGGTGGGTTGGGTTTATTGATTAGGCGTTTACATTAAGTTTATAGATTACTTGAATGGTCAGTTAGGAATTAGGGGTGAATGTCTAGTTAGTGATTAGCGATTAGAGGTTAGTATTATAGTAAGTTGGAATCTTAATTATTGGTCAGTAGGACATTAAATGGTTAGTGGTTATTAGGATAAGGGTTATATGATATTAGGAGTAAAAATAATACATCAATTTTGATCCCTCAATTAAGTAGATCATTATGCACATGTTAATGATAACTTGGCCATAAGTCTAGACATATGTGGTTTATTTTTAAGCATGGAATGATACACTAAGTAACAAATCCTATAGTGTAATTTGATTTTGTATGTTGGTACATTATGATTATAATATTAAAACCAATAAAGGGTTGCAAGTGAGCAGTGGGGGCTATGAGTCCACGAGAGAGGAAGAAAAAAAGTGATAAGGAGAATTAATATATTTTATTGTTTCCTTGATCTTATCATAAGTTMTTCAACTTTAACTTATGATTAATAAATCATTTTTATCTTTGGAAGATAGTTGTCAAAGTAATGATATGTGTTCTCCTAGAGAAGACTTGTAATCTCAGTTTCCTTGCAAATATTAAGTTTTGATTTTAGCTATGCAAAGGTCTGTGGAATTGATTATTCTCTAAGTTATCTTCTTAATAGAGAACCTATACCTTCTTTCTCTTACCCATACTACTCTATAATGATCTCCTATATATGTAAAAACCATTATAGAAATTACTAGTAAATGCAGAGGAAAGATCAACAATTGCTAGCAGCTAGAAATCCATAGTAATCAACATAAGATATTTCCATGCTTGCACTAAAACATTGTAGAGAAAGGGATTTCCTAAGAACTACATTGCATGGAAGAATAATTTTACTTCTTTATTGATGTTGTGTAGGGTTAAGAGGGGAGAGTGTGGCTAGTTAAGATGGATTGTTGTGCCTGGAGGAATTATAGTGGTATTTTCCCTATATGTACACTATGGGTTGAAATGTGAGAGAAAGTTCAAAGACAATCAGTGGGAATTTTTCCTTGTGGTTTCATAGCCCCAACTTGGGGTGGCCTCTATAATAGAATRCCCATGGTTGGATGGAAAAGTGCKCATTTGTATCTAGTTGGTGGTGAATTCTAAAAACTATAAGTGTCTATTCTTKTGGTTTTCTTAATCACGTATTATTCATTTACATCATTAATCTATTATGCATGATCTGGGAGGCYCATACTTTGAAATTTCAAGTTGACCATAGTGGTGTAAATAAAATAATGGAAAACCTAGAATCATATGTATATGGGCCATGAATATAGAATGAGGTTTCCAATTTTATCTGGGGTTGTACACTATACAACACTTTAAACAAACAAATAGAAAGTTACAACACTTTAAACAAACAAATAGGAAGTTGGTTCTATACATTCATCTTCTAATGACTTCAAGGCCTTGGGAAATAATATATATGGACTTTCTTGATGGGATGGTGAAAACAAAGCATGGATATGACTACATTTATGTGTTTATGGATCATTTTAGTAAAATGGTGATTCTTATTATATGGAAATAGACAATATGCAATCCTTAGTGATGAGCTAACAATATACAACACTTTAAACAAACAAATAGGAAATTGGTTCTATACATTCATATTCTAGTGCCTTCAAGGCCTTGGGAAAGAATATCTATGGACTTTCTTGATGGGATGGTGAAAACCAAGCATGGATATAACTACATTTTTGTGCTTATGGATCAATTTAGTAAAATGGTGATTCTTATTCTTTGGAAATAGACAATAGGAAATCCTTAGTGGTGAGGTGACAGTATACAAAACTTTAAACAAACAAATAGGATGTTGGTTCTATACATTCATCTTCTAGTTCCTTCAAGGCCTTGGGAAACAATATCTATGGACTTTCTTGATGGGATGGTGAAAACCAACCATGGATATGTCTACGTTTTTGTGATTATGGAACATTTTAGTAAAATGGTGATTCTTATTCTCTGGAAACAAACAATAGGCCAATAGGCCATCCTTGGTGATGAGGCGACAAAAATATTCTTTATACATGTGGGTGGGTGAACTTTAATTTAGGTTATGTTGAACACTCAACACACCCTAAAAATCCTATGTCAAATTTTTACTTTTTGGGTACCACTTGATCTTTGCACTATCTGATTCGACTTCATTTTGAGAAATGTTTTGTCTTTGCTTATTATATGACTCTCATCATCTATTCAGGTTTGTTTTGAACTTATGAAACCCCATGACTTAAAAGGCCTTAACACCTAAATAAAGAATCAACAACCAAAACACTTCACCCGATGTGCTTGGATTCGGCATTGGAAAGAATCCAAATATGGAAAAGAATCACTCGGGAAACCCCAATCACCAAGCGTCGATCTCCATCGGCATCGGAAAAAGGATTTTTTTGTTTTATGTAAAGTCTTGCATAAGGATATCGCCGATAGCCAATTCCCCTTCTGCATCGGTAAAATACGAGGGGAATAGATATAACAAAGAAAAAAAAAAAAATTTCAATATCTGATACCTAATGCGCTTATCGAAATTGGGGAAAACCTAAAAAAGGATCGCAATGAACATTCTGAACCTGCTAAAGAGTATTCCCGATTGTCGATTCCTGACGATTTTTGGCATCGGGACTATTTCGAGGAAGCTAATCTGAAGAAAGAACTTCATAGTTTTATCGCCGATCGCCGACCCTGGATATGTTTTCGACATTGGAAAGCTAAGGTTTGTTTTAGAATGAATAACTTAAGAAAAGTCCTGACTCCAATTAATACATGCGAATTAGGTCACTGGTCTTCAGTGCCACGTGTCTTTACCAGATTGGAGAACCGTACGATCTAGTTATACCCCAAGTCATTCTTGGTTCCCTAAGTCTGAGTCACACCTCCGAGTCAGCTTTTCCACGATAGCATTGTACAGTAAGATTGATAGGCATTAGATTGTTTTGCAGAAGAACATCAATGAAAATGTTCATAGCACATCCCCAATCCCCGATCCACCCACTGAGAGAGCGACACAATGGGACGTTTTAGCATTAGATACGATCGGATTTTGAGCATTTAAGGGGATAATTAATACCAAATCCCACATTAGTTTCTACCTCGTGTGCCAATCAAAATGACAATTTAAAATCATCGATAGACCACATCACCCCCATGCCTTCGTCGTCAACCCATGATGAATTTAAGTTGTAGATATTCGGGGATAGATTTGTTTAAATTTCACTCATCACCCGAATTGAATGGTTGATGTGACACAGTAAGTTCTTCCCTGGTTTAAATTCTCTTGAGCCATTGTAAACGAAATCATTTTGCGCACAAGGAAATTTAGAGCATCCATAGAAGCAAGAGGAGTAATTAGAGGGCTACAGAGATCCCGTGACTATCAAAACAACCAAGTTGTAGCAAGCTTGACAGGTATGTATCCAAGTCTATAAATTTTATATGGCTAAAATTATATGTTTTTTATCCGGTTTTGTTCTTTACACATTCTCTGAAGGTCTATTTTAATTGCAGAAACAATGTTGCCAAGAAAGCCAACCACCAGATGATCATCGAGGGCACTAAATTTGAAATAACTAGAGGTAGGTGAAGGATCCTCTCCAGGGGCCGCAAAACAATTAGAATACACTCTGAGGCCGGAACTTGTCATTAAGACAGTGATGAAGAAGTTTTTCATCCAGCCTCCGGCCTTTGGAGATATAAAGTCAAGAACAGGGTCTAAGATGACACTCCCACATTGGGGAGAGATCTTCAAAAAGATCAGCTGGGAGGAATACCCATAATATATCCCACATAGTGATCCATATGTGAGAGTGCTCGATGACCAGGTCTTTCCAAACATCAGACGATCGTACCTACATATGGTGGCAAGCAGAACCCTCATTTTTTCCTATATAGAACTCCTAAAGTGGCTCATTGACCACACAGACACACATAAATGTTTAATCAATGATGAAAATGGTGGGTGTGTCGGGGTGTTCCTTGTGGTAGAGTTCCATAAATACTACAAACTTTGAGATCCCGAGGAACATCTAAATACAGATTTTGTCATGAAGTTCTATGAGCACCACGACACCAGGCAGGTGATAGCCTCATGATGGAGGGAAGACAAGAAATACACCAACTGGAGCACTGGCTGGTACCAGACGACCAAATTAAGGGAGACATACATCTATTTGATGGCTCTCATTTGTTGATTATATGGAGAGTAGGATTGCTCCATATTTTCCAGAGGCGTGGATGCCTTTGGCTTACACAGTGGTGATCTCCTGGAGTGGTTGCAAATAGAGAGTGATCATTTCTAAACAATTGAGCATTTGTATACAATAGGCTCAGATGCAAGGAAGGAGAGACACCATCTTTCTACATGGCTTCGTATTTTATCGATGTCATGTGCGCCAGAAACGTCTTTTCCAGAATGAACCTAAGATGGCATGTTGTAGAGCTCCCAGTCCACGTCTACTTCAATGTGTTATGGAAGAATAGGTATAAAAATTCTTATTCCCTAATCTGCAATGAATTCATCACACAAATTTATTTCATTGTTTTTAAGAAGGAATTCCCGATACTATTGACTGCGGCCAAAAAAATGATTTCCAAGGTAGGCCACTGGTACTTGGACAAGTGCGACACCTACATCAGGGTGTTTGGGGCCATCGGAGCACCACATATCTTACCATATCATGTCCTGAACCGGCTTGTAGTAGGCAAAATATGCTATCAAACCATCTTGCAAGGCTACAATTCCACCCCGGTCAAGGAAAAGAAGCGAGCATTCATTCCCTATGGTTTCCATGTAGGTTTCTACTTGGTTAAAGATACAGCTCAAGCCAAACAAGAAGGGTTGAGCCAGCTCGATTTCAAGTTCCAGACAAGTTGATTTCGCAAGTATAATCCAAAGGGCCTAGTCTTGCAACACACTTCACAAGTGTCATCCTATTGGTTGTACGTCCATGACAAATTTGAAGATGAAATCTTCACAGAAAATGCCCAAGACTAGGACAAGGTGGTAGCAAGGATGGACGACCCCAAAATGACCAGCTTCAGGGCCATGAGCTTGGATGAATAGGTGACGACCATAGATCAATCAATTCAAGAGGCCCTCAGAGACAGGGAAGAAATCAAGGCAGCAGAAGCAACAAAGGTTCCCCTGTTGGCTCTGGTGCAGGATAGAGGATTCCCTATGACACTGGATGCATGAGCAAGGGGATTTCTCATGATAGAAAAGGCACAACAAGTAATTGATCAGATGCAAGACGACCCATACCTCATAAGAATGATAGGGGCCCCTACCGACAACCCAGATGAAATATGGGTAGGCCCAAGCGTCCTTGAGCTAGTACTAATTGATGAAATCATTGAGTAAGATAACCTTTAAGTTACAATGCCACAGGTCGAATCACCAGGGGACGTTTCATCTCAGTCGGAGATATTAAGAACATCAGGGAGAGAAAGTGCACCAAGCCCCCTCCATGAATTGATAAATATCTATGATGATGAAGAAAGTGACTCTGGTGCAGATCACAGAGGAAAAGGAGACTGAGAAGACATATTCCCCAACTCCCAGTGCTAAATTTGGGGCCCTTCACAGAATGACCAAGGGGTCAAAAGTGTCTTAGACACTGAACTATTCGATGTACCAGAAACTCAAATGGATAGTCTGACAGACGAGCCAAGGTTGGGTGAGAAAAAAGAAGAAGCTCCATAGTAGGAAGTCGACACTCAACAGTCAATTATCAAGTAAGTACCGAGCCTACCCCCGATGCTTCAATTTCAACCAGTACTCAACCTCTTGATGTGAAAAAAATATAGGCCAGACCTTCGAAACACATGGAGGAGGTTTAAGAACCTAGTCTTGAACAAATATACACCATCGGGAGCCTGGGAAATATGCTTACCTGGGGAGATCAGCAAATCCCTGAACCTGTGGATGAATTTGCTGACATACATGCCATCTCCTATGACCGGAAAAAAAATATATCATGCATAGAACCACCAAGAATAGGAGGATTACTCTAGATCACTCCATCCTCATCACCATAGAGGAAAAACTAATCAACATAAAGCATACCAAGACATCTTAACTTATCAGTGCAGGGATGGAAATCATAGATGCCACCTTGGACAGAGAAAAAAGGGATGAGGAGGAGTTGGTGGCTTCTCTGAAGGAATTGGAACATCTACACCAATTGGCGAAATATTACCAGGACACCACACAGGTCATGGTGTTCTTGAGGAGCGAATTCTAGGAGGCCTACGGTAAATTTATGGATGATCGACACTTATTCACCGCAAGGACAATGAAGCTTCAAGAAGACACCCTCATGGCACTGGAAACGTGGAAGGATATGGAAATTTGGTACGAGAAAGCACACCAACCCATGGAAAGGATCGACTACATCATCACGATTCAACAGGGTTGATATGATGAAGACAATAACATCCGAGTACTAAACGAAAGAAGCATCGATCACATAAATAAGTCGACCGAATATTGGGTAAAAATGGCTCAAGAACCTCATCGGGAAATACAAGAGAAATGGGCTGAGTGTGAAAAGAGATGGACCAAATCAACCGGGCAATGAGAGACATCGGCCTCCCCAAACTCGACATAGTCAATGACTTTATCGACTTTCGCGACATAGTCAAATCACATGTCGAACAAGACTCATCATGGGTTGTAGAGATAGAAAAGGTAGCAGACATGGTTCCAGGACAAGTGAAGCAGTTCGTGGAACACTTGATCAAAGATCAAGCCATGTTGCAGCATTTAAGTCCCAAAATAGTCAAGTATCGGGCAAGGGCAGTAGAGATAAGAAATATCCTTTCGACTCTAATGGAACAACATAGATTCCCATATTCTAACACATGTGAGGATCTCTTCATCAAATGGTCAGAGTACGAGAAGATCCATCCACTCAAGTGAGATCATGTGATGACTCTTAGAAAGATTGAGAGATGAAAGTGCCATGTGGCAAATTTTTGTTTTACTTAGCTGCACTTTTAGTAGTTATTTTTAGTTAATAATATGTTATAAATAAGAGGATCGACCTATTAGCAAAGGTTGATGGTTGTTGAAAAGACCCTTATTTTTGGATTTGTAAAGAACTATTTCAGAGATACCTTAATTGAGAAGTCATGTTTAGGACCAGAGACAAGTTTGTGTTTTTCATCAAAAGTGTGTGTGAATGGATTTGAGGAAGAATTGTTTATGATTTTATCTAATGAATTGATGTTGTAGCGAGTAAGAGCTTCTAAATATGTTGATAAGTTATCTGATTCAATTTTTTATAGTTCTTGTCTTTAATGATGAAAAATAATTCGTTGTGTTAGTATGTGATTGATGATTAGAGCTAAGGGAACTATTTGTCTTGCCATCGTTTATTGCATTTATGTTTTCTTCTGATAATCACACCTCAGTCAATAATTGGAACACCATTAGGTTAATGCATTAGTACTAGGATTGTGGTAGAGAATCATTGTCTGCATGCTAGAGTGAAAGGGTTATCCCAAGCTTAGACTTCTCAAGTAGTTAAGATTTCCCACTTTGTTACCTAGTTGGTTTATACCGGCTTTTATCTTGTATCAGTCCCACCTATAATAGAAAATACAAAAAGAGAACGTTTGAGCTAAAGGAGGAGTTTTCATAATAAGACATCCTATCAATCACTAAATAAAACCCATTGATTAATCATCCAGATTTCAAGATCTGGAGAACCATTCCACCATTCAACGTTGCAGAGTCGAATTGGTCCTCGGTGGCAAGTTTGGTTCCTACTGTTGAGTTAAAGGGATTTAGGACCCCTCAAAAAAATTGGTGCTAGAAGGAGGGCTTGAAGAATGAATGGCTGACAATATACCTAACATAGTATTTCACACAACTTGTAGATTCAAAACAACCCACATGCATGGCTATTCATTCCCAAGACAACCCACACACTGAGTACTCCTGAAACGATTAACTCACCGCAACACAAGGAAGAACATCTTTTCCCTGATATACCTTGCGCTCTTCCTCATGAGGAATTGAACCAATTCAGAAGAATCACAAGAGATTACGCCTGGAAAATTGGATCATTGCTCTTAGCTCTGTTACTTACTCATAGAAAACAATTAAGCAGAAAATTAGTAGATACCCTCGACCAGGTTTTTGTGCGCATAGTAGAAGAACTGATAGATTTTTTCCTCACCGAAATTGAACATACTCTTAATCTAATCCCTAAAACACCAACCGACAACTTCTCCGAGCCCGACGATTTTTTGGAAGAGGAAAGGTTTAACTCAGAACGCTCAGTTTCGGGATCTGAAGACATGGAAGATAACAATGACCATAATGAATAAAGGGGAAACCCACCTCATAATAATCAACCTTGGTTGGCCATATATGCATTGGACATCCCTGGACCAGTACATAACCTTCCCGGACATCTAGAAAAGTTACTCCCTAAATTTGACCCTGAGACCTTAGGATTGCCTAAAGACCATATCAAAAAATTCATACTAGCTATTAGGCTGATGAATGTCCAACATGAAGATGTGGTATGCAGTATTTTCCCCTACACTTTTGATAACTCATCCTCCACGTAGTATTTTAACTTACCTGTAGGGTCCATAACTAGTTGGACGAAGTTTCAGAAGGATTTTTTGGATAAATTTGCAGAAGAAACCACTATAGGAGCTTTGATGGCTAAGTTGTTTGCCACCACCATGAGTTCAAAGGAAAAGGTTAAAGATTTCAATAAAATTTTTACCACTATCTTAAACAAATTCCAGCCCGAAGCTAAACCTACTCAGGAGTTGCAAATCAAAGTATACGATAATGCTCTCCCAGTTTTTATTTCCATGTTTGTGAAAGGGATGCCAAACCAACTTTAGCTGAGAATTTTGAAGAAGCCAAAAATGATAGAATTCCAAATGAAAGGATGCGAAGAAGGCCAGGTCTCATTAGTTAAGAAAGAAGCTCAATGCCCTCCTAGGAGAGGACTTATGTTGAATAGACCCCCTGGGAAACAAATAGAACAAGGTCCCGAAAAGGGAAGTGGAGACATAGAATACCTACAACGCATGGTCAATAAGTTGTCAAATGAAATTATAGACATGAAGAGAAGTGAAGGGGAGGGAAACCAAGGCCAGAGGCCCTACAAACCCTTTTTTTAAAGAAATATGCCTTTCAAAGCAATTGAACCTCTCCTAACCAACTTAAACATCAATCTGGGAAATGTAGCATCCGACTCTTTATGTACTTATCATAGAGAGAAACACTTTGAAAGAGACTACCCTCAATGGGTGCATGCCATGAATTTGATGGCCAACCGGTTTCTAGACGAAGTTTCCTTAACTAAACAATCAAGCGGTTTAGTTATGAATATTTTCGATCAAGAAGAAGTTGACTCACCCAAAGAAACAACCATGTTGATATGGGACCCTGAACTACCTATGCCTTCTAATGACCTATTTGAGGCTCAAGAACCACCCACATAAGTCTTTCCTGTGAAAACACGAAGTAGGGGTCAACCTATCTCAAATGACCTTACTACGACCCAAAATTCGGGAGGAAAACCAACTCCCAATCACCTGAAAGAACCTTTTTTTCCCTAAAGAAATTCTATAAACATCCATACACAAGAATCACCCAAGATAGAATACAACATAGTAGAAGACTTGAAAAATTTGAAGGAAAATATATCGGTCATGGACATATGTAGAATCCCTCAGCAAAAGGACTTTTTGTTACAAGCATTGAAATCAATAGGAAATGCTGCAACAAGCACTGACCAAGGAGGAAATATAATTCCCACAGATCTAGGGAATAAGGAAACTATGAATGCCTGCTCTGAATATAAGAAGGGAAAAACTTTTGTCCCACCATTCCTTTTGACGTTTGAAGTCTTCAACATAAACCTCCATAATTTTTTGTTCGACTCAGGAGCATCCTCCAATGTCATGCCATTGTCTATTTGCAAAAAAATAAATGCAGTCCCTCTCAAAAGAGATAAACATGTTATACAACTAGATAGAACCTAGGTGAAGGTTATGGGAGAGCTCAAAGATGTAATGATCAGAATAGTGACACACCCTAAATTTGTGCAAGTGATTGACATCATTGTAGTGGATATC
>ML784616.1:52346-78533 GCA_009831015.1 Picea engelmannii | reverse complement strand
TTTCATATGGCAAGGGGGGTCCAGAATTTTTTATATCCGTCGATTTAAAATGATTTGTTTTTATGTGGGGTGAGTATGCATGAAGTTGGGGTGGGTAGAAACTTAGGATAGGTTGTATTTTGGGTTTTTATTTTATGTTTATTTTGTTTTGTTTTACTTTATGTTTTTAATTTTGTTTTGTTTTAATATGTTTATTATATTTTGTTTTTGAATTTTTGTATTTAGCTTTTGTTTTATTTACGTTTGTTTTTGTTTTAAAAGTTTTATATTTTGTTTTTTAATTATTTGTATGTTTTAATATGTTTTTTATTATTGGTTTTTGTTTTGTTTTATTTTTATTTTTTATTTATTTTTAACTTTTTTTTAATCTTTAATTAATAAAAAACTAACCTAGTTACTAAACTAACTTAACTATTAATTAATTAATTATTAACTAGTCTAGCCTATTTTAACTACACTAATTTTATTGCTAACCTTATTAAGCTATTATTCTTTTAGCCTAAGTTTAGTTTATGCATGGATGGGTGGCGAGCGGGATGTAGTCATCTGGACAAAAGGACAAGGGAGTGAGGGCGCAACGTGGATGAAGGATGCAAGAGGGTGATGGAGGATCGGGAAAAATGGATGGAGGGGAGAAATGGGATTAACCGAGCCAGACTTCATCATCGTGAGAGAAATGCCAAATCAACAGTCGAAGAATCGAGTTACCTATGATTATAGGACCCTAACATGGTGAATCTTTATACATCTCCCCAGGGCAAGAGTCTCTGTACTAGAAATTGAATTATCTTCTCCATCATGGGACTTTCCCAGAAAACCTAAACCCTAGGGAAAGAAGAGCCCTCAGGTTAAAATCAACACAATATCGCCTCATAAATTCGGTGCTCTTCCATGTTAATTATGATGGGGTACTTTTAAGATGTCTCGAACATGAAGATGCGGACAAAGTTATGAAGGAGCTCCATGATGGTCCCGCAGATGGAAATTTCGTAGGAAACACCAATGCTCATAAAATACTGAGAGTTGGCTATTATTGGCCTACTATGTTCAAGGATGCTCAGACATATGCTAGAAACTATAAGACTTGTCAAATAAGCGCGGGGAGGGAGAAGAGAGTAGTTTTCCCACTCCAATCGGTGGTCATTTCTAGGCCATTCGAGCAATGGGGGTTAGATATCATAGGGGAAATTACACCAAGTTCTTCAAAACAACATATATACATACTAACCGCCACAGATTATTTCACGAAATGGGCAGAGGCCATCCCTATGACCCATGTAAACAAAAAGTTGTTGATCCAATTCATAGAACAACAATTGATCACAAGGTTCGATGTGCCTTTCATCCTAGTTTTTGATAATGTAGCTTACTTTTCTTCCACCTTATTAATAGAGTTTTCTCTAGACAAAGAAATCGTAGTCAGATACTCTGCAAACTACTATCCACAAGGGAATGGTGTGGCAGAATCAACTAATAAGAACCTGCTGAGGATATTGAAGAAAACAGTTGCAGACAACTAGAGGGATTGGCATAGTTCACTTCATTATGCTTTATGGGTTGATAGAGTTACACCCAAGGAAGCTATAGGGAATTTCCCATACTTTCTGGTATACAAAAAGGAAGCCATTCTCCCAAATGGACTATATATTCCATCTCTTCAACTTGCTCAGGATTCGAGAGGACAACCCTCATCATTCATACAACAAAGAATTGATACCCTCATCATGCTAGAAAAAGAAAGGGAGAAAGAAAAATCAAAATTCATAGCTCATCAGCAGATAGTTAAAAGGTGGTTTGATAAGCATAAGTCTAAAGATAAGAATTTTGAAGTGGGAGACTTAGTCCTAAAATGGGACAGAGAAAATGCGCCTAAAGGAAAACATTCTAAGTTTTAGAATATATGGCTCTGACCATTCCAGGTGGCCAAGAAGATTGGGGTAGGCATGTATCGGTAGCAAAATCTGAGGGGGGAACCTGACGCCCTCCTGGTGAATGGCCAAGCCCTGAAACAATATTTCCACTAAAAAAAAAAGATTTTTCTGTTTATGTTTTCATGATGTTTGTTTTAGATAGGTCGATTGCAGAATGCATTTTTTTTTTCTTTTTCTATTATACTTCTGCATTTTTGAAGATTATGTTTAGCAAGACAATGGTTGACCTTAATTCATGTGATATAAAGAACTATGTTCCTAACTCATCGCTCACATACAACACAAGAAGCGCTAGGGGACCTACGATTGTTTTAAGGGGTCCTCTAGATAACCTGTGCAGATGAGAAACATTAGAAAATTGATGAAGTGTCTACTGGGTGGTCTAGTAAAACCTTGAGGGAAAGATGGTAAGCTGGAAAGGACTACATGTACCTCAGAGATGAAGCTAGCAAAGTTTTACCTTAACCATCTCATTTTTCAAATAACAGACGTCCTCCTCCCACTCGCTCAGGGTGTTCTGCCAAAATAAAATCAACTATATCAAATGAGCACACAGTAGGAGAGGGTATGCAGATAACTCTACCAGGGCTATGGATGCTTGTTGGCAGCGAAGCAAGTTCTGTGATGTCATGGTGACTATGTCGGGGTTATGGATGCTCACTGGCAATGGAGTGACACTGTAGCAAGTGAATAAGGGTAACTAAAAGGCCTAGTTCCAGTGAATTTTTTACTAGACTCTTGTCAAAGGGGGTGTGAATTAGGGTTACAGGAAATGAAGGTGGAATAAAGGTTGAAAAGCCCACAGGCAGGTCCAGATGCACCAACCAAGGATTTTCAAATGCAAGGATAAAAGAGGCTCTGATAAAAAACTAGTTAAGTTCTTAACCAGCTTTTTCATCAGCCGAGCCCGAGGTATGAATAGAGATTCTTCTTTCGCCAAGTAAGTCGTCATTTGTTGAGCACTCAACAAATCCTAAAATTCCTATGTCATTTTTTTACTTTTTGGGTACCACTTGATCTTTGCACTATCCGATTCGACTTCATTTTGAGAAATGTTTTGTCTTTTCTTATTATCATGGCTCTCATCAGCTATTCAGTTTTGTCTTAAACTTATGAAACCCCATGACTTAAAAGGACTTAACACTTGAATAAAGAATCAACAACCAAAACACTTCATCTGACATGCTCTGATTCGACATTGGAAATAATCCAAAGATGGAAAAGAACCACTCGAGAAACCGCAATCACCAAGCATCGATCTCCATCGGCATCGAAAAAAGGAAGTTTTTGTTTTGCGTAAAGTCTTGCATAAGGATATCGCTGATAGTCGATTCCCCTTTAGCATCGGTAAAATATGAGGGGAATAGACATTAACAAAGAAAGAAAATATATCACCGATAGTCGATACCCGATGTGCTTATCAGAATCGAGGAAAACCTAAAAAAGGATCGCAATGAACATTCTGATCCCACTAAAGAATTTTCCCAATCATCGATCCCCGATGCGTTTTCGGCATCGGGACTTTTTGGAGGAATTTAATCCGAAGAAACCACTTGAAAGGTTTATCACCGATCGCCGACCCTGGATACGTTTTCGGCACCGGCAAGCTAAGTATTTTTTTAGAATGAATAACTTAAGAAAACTCCCGACTCTGATTAGTACATGCGAATTAGGTCATTGGTCTTCAACGCCATGTGTCTTTACTAGATTGGAGAACCATACGTTCTAGTTTTACCCAAGTCATTCTTGGTTCCCTAAGTCCGAGTCACACCTCTGAGTTAGCTTTTCCACGGAAACATTGTATGGTAATATTGATCGGCGTCAGAGTTTTTTGTAGAAGAACATCAACGAAAACATTCATAGCACATCCTTGATCCCCGATCCACCCATTGAGAGAGTGACATGATGGGATGTTTTAGCGATAGATATGATCGTATTTTGAGAATTTAAGGGGATAATTAATACCAAATCCCACAGTAGTTTCTACATTGTGCGCCAATCAAAATGGAAGTTTAAAATCATCGATATACCACATCACCCCCGTACCTCCGCCATCAACCCACGATGAATTTAAGTTGTAGATATTTGCGATAGACTTGTTTAAATTTCACTCATCACCTGAATTAAATGGCTGATGTGACATGGTAAGTTCTTCCCTGGTTTAAATTCTCTTGAGCCATTGTAAAAAAAATCATTCTGCACGCAAGGAAATTTAGAGCATCCAAAGAATCAAGATGAGTAATTCGAAGGCTGCAGAGATCCCGTGAGTATCAAAACAACCAGGTTGTAGCAAGCTTCACAGGTATGTATCCAAGTCTGTAAATTTTATATGCCTACGAATTATATGTTTTTTATTCGATTTTGTTCTTTACACAGTCTCTGAAGGTCTATTTTAATTGCAGGAATATTGTCGCCACAAAATCCAACCACCAAACGATCATCGAGGGCACTAAAGCTGAAAGAACCAGAGGTAAGCAAAGGATCCTCTCTAGGGGCCACAAAACAATTAGAATACACTTCGAGGATGGAACCTATCATTAAGATAGTGACAAAGAAGGTTTTCATCCATCCTCTGACATTTGGAGATATAGAGGCAAGCACAGGCTCCAAGATGGCATTCCCACACTGGGGAGATCTCTTTAAAAATATCAGTCCAGAGGAATACCCAGAATATATCCCACACAGTGATCCAGATGTGAGAGAGCTCGATGTTGAGGTGTTTCCGAACATTCGATGGTCATACCTACATATGGTGGCAAGCAAAACCCCCATTTTTCCCTATATAGAACTCCTTAAGTGGCTCATCGACCACACAGACAAACATAAATGTTTAATCAATGATGACAATGGTGGGTTTGTTGGGGTGTTCCTTCCGGTAGAGGTAAAAAAATACTACAAACTCTGAGACCCCAAGGAGCGTCTAAATACAGATTTCGTCCTGAAATTCTATGAGCTCCATGACACCAGCCAGGTGATGGCCTCATGGTGGAGGGAAGACAAGAAATACACCAACCAGAGCACTAGATGGTACCATATGACCAACTTAAGGGAGCCATACATCTATTTGATGGCTCTCATATGTCGATTATATGGAGAAAAGGATTTCTCCAGATTGTCAGAGGCATGGATGCCTTTGGCTTACACAGTGGTGATCTCCGAGAACGGTTTCAACTGGGGAGCGATTATTTCTAAACAATTGATCATTTGTATACAATAGGCTCAAATGCTGAAGGAAGTAGAGACACCAACTTTCTACATGGATTCATATTTTCTCAATGTCATGTGCACCAGAAACGTCTTCGTCGACATGAACCTAAGATGGCATGTTGCAGAGATCCTGATCCATGTCTACTTCAGTGTGCTATGGGAGCATGGGTATAAAAAGTATTACTCCCTAATCTGCGATGAATTCATTGAATGAATTTATTTCATTCTTTTTAATAAGGAATGCCTGAGACTATCAGCTATGGTGAAGAAGATGATTTCCAAGGTAGGCCACTGGTACCTGGATGAGCATGACACTTACATCAGGGTGTTCGGGGCCATTGGAGCACCACATCTCTTACCAGCTCATGTCCCAGACCAGCTTGTAGTAGGATAAATATGCTATGAAACCATCTTGAAAGGCTACAATGCCACCCTGGTCAAGGAAAAGAAGCGAGCGTTCATCCCCTATGATGTACATGTAGGTTTCTACTTGGTTAAAGATACAACTCAAGCCAAACAAGAAGGGTTGAGCCAACTTGATTTCATGTTCCAAATAGGTTGATTCTGCAAGCATGATCCAAAGGGCCTGGTCTGGCAACAAATTTTACAAGTGTTGTCCTGCTGGTCGTATGCCCACAACAAATTTGAAGATGAAGTCTTCACGGAAAATTCCCAAGACTGGGACAAGGTGGTAGGAAGGATGGTTGACCCCAAAATTACCTAGTTCAGGTCCATGAGATTGTATGAATAGGTGATGACCATAGAGTAATCGGCTCAAGAGGCCCTCAGAGCTAGGGAAGAAATCAGGACGACATAGGCAACAAAGGTTCCCCTATTGGCTCCAGTGAAGAATATAGGATTCCCTATGACACAGGATGCACGGGAAATGGTATTGCTCATGATAGAATAGGCGCAGCGAGTAATTGATCAGTTGCAAGATGACCCAAACCTCATAGGAATGATAAGGGCCCTTGCTGACAACCTAGATGAAAGTTCGGTAGGTCCAAGTGGCCCTGAGCTAATACAAATTGATAAAATCGTTGAGTCAGATAACCCTGAAGTTACAACGCCATAGGTTGGACCACTGGGGGACATTTCAGCTCAGTTGGAGATAGTAAGAACATCAGGGAGAGAAAGTGCACCAAACCCCCTCTGTGAATTGATAAACATATATGATGATGAAGAAAGTTCGAAAGTATCCTTGGTGACTCCGGTGCAGATCACAAAGGAAAAGGAGCCTGAGAAGGCATCTTCCCCAACTCCGGACGCTCAAATTTGGGGCCCTTCATAGAATGACCAGGAGTTCAAAAGTGTCTTAGACACTGAACTAGTCGATGTACCAGAAACTCAAGTGGATAGTCCAATGGACAAGCCAAGGCCGGGAGAGAAAAAATAAGAAGCTCCACAACAGGAATCGACATCTCAGTGACTGATTATCAAGTAAGTATCGAGCCTACCCCCGATGCTTCAATATCAACTGGTACTCAACCTCTCAATGAGAAAAAAATAGAGGTCGGACCTTCGGAACACATGGAAGAGGTTCAAGAACCCAGTATTGAACAAATATACACCATCGTGAGCCTGGGAAATATGCTTACCTACAGAGATCAACAAATCTCTGAACCTGTGGATGAATTTTCTGACATGCATTCCATTTCCTATGACTGGAAAAGGAAATCTATCATGCAGAGAACCACCAAGAATAGGGGGATTACTCTAGATCACTCCATCATCATCACCACATAGGAAAAAATGATCAACCCAGAGCATTCCAAGACATCCGAACTTATAGACGTAGGGATGGAAATCACAGAGCCACCCTGGAAAGAGAAAAAGGGGATGAGGAGGAGTTGGCCACTGCTCTGAAGGAATTGGAACATCTATGACATTTGGAGAAATATTACCAGGACACCACACAAGTCGTGGTGTTCCTGAGGAGCGAATTCCAGGTGGCCTATAGTAAATTTATAGATGATCGACACCTATTAAATACAGGGATAGTCGAGCTTCATGAAGACACACTTATGGCGTTTTCGACGTGCAAGGATATGGAAAGGTGGTACAATAAAGCACACCAAGCCGTGGAAAGGATCAAATACATCAGTGTGGTTCAATAGGTCCAAGATGCCGAAGAGCACGACATCTGGGTACTAAACGAAAGCAACATCGACCGCATAAAGAAGTCGGCCAAATATTGGGTAAAAATGGCTCAAGCACCTTAGTGGGAAATCCAATATAAATGGGCCAAGTGCGAAAAGAGTTGGACCAAGATCAACCGAGAAATGAGAGACATTGGCCTCCATGAATTTGGCATAGCCGATGACTTTGTCGACTTGCGCGACATATTCAAATCACATGTCGAACAAGACTCATCATGGGATGTGGAGATAGAAAAGGTGGCAGACATGGTGCTAGTACAAGTAAAGCAGTTCATGGAACACTCGATCAAATCTCAAGCCATGTTGCAGTAGTTAAGTGCCAAAATAGTCAAGTATCGGGCACGGGCAGTAGGGATAAGAGAGATTCTTTCATCCCCAATGGAACAGCATAGATTCTCATATGCTAACACATGGGAGGATATCTTCGTCAAATAGTCAGAGTACAAGAAGAGTCATCCACTCAAGTGAGATCATGTGATGACTTTTAGAAAGATTGAGAGATCAAAGCACCATGTGGTGATTTTTTTTGTTTACTTAGCTGCACTTTTAGTAGTTATTTTTAGTTAATAATATGTTATAAATTAGAGGATCGGCCTGTTAGCAAAGGTCAATGGTTGTTGCAAAGACCCTCATTTTTGGATTTGTAAAGAACTATTTCAGAGCTACCTTAATTGAGAAGTCTTATTTAGGACTAGAGAAAAGTTTTTGTTTTTCATCAAAATTGTGTGTGAATGGATTTGAAGAAGAATTATTTCTGATTTTATCTAATGAGTGGATGTTGTAATGAGTAAGAGATTCTAAAGTTGTTGATAAGTTATCTTATTCAATGTTTTATAGTTCTTGTCTTTAATGATGAAAAATAAATCGTTTTGTTAGTATGTGATTGATGATTAGAGCTAAGGGAACTATTTTTCTTGCCATCGTTTATTGCATATATGTTTTCTTCTAATAATCACACCTCAGTCAACAATTGGAACACCAACATGTTAATGTATTAGTACTAGGCTTGTGGTAGAAAATCATTGTATGCATGCTAGAGTGAAAGGGTTATCCCAAGCTCAGCCTTCTCCAGTAGTTAAGCTTTCCCACTTTGTTACCTAGTTGGTTTATACCAACTTTTATCTTGTATAGGGTCCCACCTATAAGAGAAAATACAAAAAGAGAACGTTTGAACTAAAGGAGGAGTTTTCATAAGAAGACATCCTATCGATCACTACATAAAGTCCATCAATTAATCGACTGAATCGCAAGATCTGGAGAACCATTCCACCATTAAACGTTGCAGAGTATAATTGGGCCTCGGTGGCGGGTTTGGTTCCTACTATTGAGTTAAATGGATTTAGGACCCCTCAACAGGTTCCTAGCTACATTATTTCTAAAAAGAAAAATATTTCTTGAACATCTTTTGGACTTTTCTATGGAGCCACATAAATACCAAAAACATATATAACACAACACCTTACTTTTAATTAGATTGACAAACCAAAGTAGTAAATTACATATTGATACATTAGTTGAGACAATATAACTCCAAATTGTAAGAAACAATTCTACTTATATGATTGTTACAACATGACCATTCATGGATATACCAAAAATCACCTTTCAAAACATTATTGGAATTTCTTATCTAAAATTTATTTGATACAACGTCACGAAGAATGAAAGATGATAAAAGTAGCAAGTCAAGTAAATTCCACATCCCATATTTCTTATCTACCAATACAATGGATGCCCTACATCTCACAAGGTGATCACTTAGCTTTATAATCCATTGCATCAAATAGATCTATACCTATCTTTTAATTTATTCATGTTTTAGCAAGAACACCTTACATATCCATAGAGTTTTTCTCTCTCATCATTTCACGAGAATGAGCTATAAAATCCATTTTTTTCCTTCTACTATTGCTTTGACATATTTTCCCTTTATTAGAGAAGATCTTCTTCCTAAATTTTAGGAATCAATTTTGGATGTAGCTCCTCATTTTGATATTCTATATGTTCATGTTTTCTGTAATGGCCACATTTGTTGCCTTACATTCATCTTTGTCTTTAATTTTAACTTTTTGTATAGTTTTTATAGCTTCATTTGGGTCATCTTTGGGCAAATGCATCTCGTTGGCTAGTGATTGATCATTAAGAAAGTTTTTTTTCTTTCCATAGTTTGCTTTCTCCAAAGTTTAGGACATGTTGTGAGTTGTTTCCATCTATCTTGTGGGATCTTCATGAGTTTCCTTAAGGAAACACTTGGACACCTTTGTAAAAAGGAAAAAAAAAAAAAAAATGCATGCTCCTAAGTGGAAAGTATGATATTCGTACACCTGTACATGCCCTAACTTCTACCCCCAAATACTTTAACTTCATTCCTTGGGTATAAATATGATTTTTTCATCTGAAAAAGGGGTAAGAGTTCATTCACAATTATATCATGGAGAAATTGCAAGAGGATTAAATCTTGGATTTATATTGATGTTCCCCTATTCAGAGTCTCTAGGCCCTAAAGACACTATTGGCTTTAAGTTTGGTTAAAACTTCTCAAATGTTTTTCTTAGCCATGGTAAAGTTAGAGACTATAGTTGTAGTACAAGAAGCCATGAAATCCAACTAGGAGGATCTTGGGCTTTGGTGATAAAGGTGTTATTATATTTTTTGTTGGCACCTTCGTGGTTGGTAAAACTAAGCAACTCAACCAAATTTGAAATTGTGACCTATGGTCTCCCCATCGGAAACATGCCTTCGACATATGGTTCAATCGATTGAGATAAACCTTGGGTTTTACACACACATTTGTGAACAATGTGTCATATAGGACCTCATTTGAATATAATCACTAACTGACAAACACTCTGCGAAAACTAATCAATCTACCCATCACAAGCATTTTAAAATTGAAAAATATAAAAGTGAAATCTAACCTACTTATATGTATACAAGTTAGTAAATTATTTAATGTGAGTATATACATATCCATATAACAATTTGAAAGATTAAATAAGCATATTTGATATAGATATTTCAAATATTTCTATCATTTTGAGAATTACATTTTACCCTTTTAATATATATATATATATATATATATATATATATATATATATATATATATATATATATATATATATATATATAATGATGATGATGATTATTATGATTATGATTAATGTCCATTGAGACCGAATTGGTCTATCATACCTTAAGAGGGTAAGTGATTACTTGAAATTCTTTAGAATTGTGTTTCTGTGCTTGAAAAGAATTAAGAGAATATTTCCAAGATCACCATAGTTTTGTTGAGTTAAGAGGTTAGGAAGGTTGGTAGTGTAACAAATATTTTGAAATTGAGATATAATATGGCTGTAGGCTGGACAATCTTAGAGAAAATGCTTTTCATATTCAACCTTCTTAGTGTCACAAAGGTGATACACTCTTTCATCCCATGGAATTTTATGAATTGACCAACGCCCAGTTGTTAAAATATTCAGTGTGCTCGTTTAACCATAGACAATATCAAAATATTGTCACCCAACCATAGGAACGCAGCCACCCATGAGAACCATAACCTTTGCTAGATGCAATGATTTTGGAAGTAGCACTAGAACTCATAGATAACCAAGAGAGCACATCTTTCTCCAAATATAGCACACCAGACAGGAAGTACCAAAACCACAGAACAAGAACACTACTCAACTACAGCAGTTGCAGTTGCACTTCTTCCAAGACATCACCAAGAATACCACCAATATACTCTAAGATGTCACCAAGAGATACTAGAATATAGGGTTCATATCTTAGGTTAGATAGAACTGAGAGAGATACCAAGAATCACCCTAGAAGATGTACCTTCCAATCTTGCAACTGCAGCTCCAAACTTGCGCTAGACTTGACTGAGAGAGTGAGTAAAGTGAGTACAAATGAGCTCAAGCACCCTCTATTTATAGTGTTTCTTGTCACTTTTATGGGACGACTTGTCCTTATAGAAGTTAATACTTTATTATTAATTCTTTTACTGAGCCGACTTGTCTTCTAGGGTTTCTACACATCTGTTTATGGTTTCTATTGCTTCCAGAATATTGTATTCCAACCAAAGGTTACACATGGAGGTTAATACCTACCGCAACTACCATAATACCAACACTCCCTCCTAGCTAGGGAGGTATTAATTGTAATGGTTTCAAACACATCCATCCATTTCACATGGTATGGACAAGGATCTCATAGTATTGTAGATCATTCTACAGGTATAATCATCATAGCCACACATGATATCTCATGATCACGCAGATCAAGTCATGAGCATCATCATCACTATCCATCTAGTTGGAAATCACCTCCAACACCACTGGTTGGCACACAAACCTAGGAAACACCTTCAACACTACTGGTAGTCTCCATGGAAATCCAGTAGTAGTACATTGTTACTACAATTCCATCCAATAGATCACAACATTTTCGATCCATAGTAGTACACAACTACTACTCAGTGGTACACAACCACTCCTAGTAGCGCACAACTACTATCTAGTGACACATATTCACTACTAGTGGAACACATCCACTACAGTAGTACATAGCTACTGTCCATAGACATATAGTCTCCATTGAAATCAAATAATACCTACACAAGTTATCACCATGCAGTACAACAGTCTACTCACATCAAATTGTATCATTGTCTGCATCATCTCTCGAGGGAATACTCCATCTGAGTAATCAGGCATTATGTCAAATAATTCATGTGTTGGACTTATCGCACTCAAAAGAGTGTCTCTCATAATTCACTCACTCAATAGAGTGATACATGGACCATTCTTCTAATCCAGACATACCTCCTAGAAGAATGACTATCCCAACAGATGTTGAAATCCCCGCAATGGGATACAAGGACCATTCTTCTAGTCCGGACATAATTCCTAGAAGAATAGTTGTCCTCCTAGATGTTGAAATCCATGCCATGGGATACAAGGACCATTATTCTAATCCGGACATATGTCCTAGAAGAATAGTTGTCCTCCCAGATGTTGAAAGCCACATCATGGGCTACAAGGACCATTATTCTCATCTGGACATATGCCCTAGAAGAATAGTTGTCCTGGACCAATTTCCCCCCTTTGGAAACTACTGTGAACTTAGGGAAAATGTCTTTCCTGTACCAATCTTCCCACTCTAGTCACTATTGTGAAATCATGGAGACAGACCATTCTTTTAATACGGGCATGCATCTTAGAAGAATAGTTGTCCCGGACCATTCTACATGTACATGCAATTCCCCATGAGAATAGTTGTCCATAGTACATCAAAAATTTGTCAACCTGGACCATCCTCCATAGGGAGAATGTCTTTCCACTAACAATCTTACAACCTGGACCATCCTCCATAGAGAGAATGTTTATCCACCAACAATCTTTTCTTCCTAGACCATTCTCCACCTATAGAATTTATGTCCACCAGCACATTGACTATCCATAATGTCATATATCAACACTCCCTCCCAACCGACGAAGTCATATCCTCCCTTTCAACCAAGGGAGAAATATCCATGAGTCCCAAATTGTCCCTCAAGTATACAAACTTTATCTTGGACAAAGTATTAATCAAAATATCAACTATATTCTCATCGGTGGAGATGTACTAGAGAATCACTTCTCCCTTCTCGACTTTATCAAGGAGAAAATAGTACTTGATCTCAATGTGCTTCGACCTGTCATGGAACACGACAATATATGAAAGATTCACACAACTCTGATTATCACAATATATCATAGTCGAATCTAACAGCTAATCAAATAGTCTAGAAACCAGCTTAGGTAGCCATAATGCTTCCGCACAAGCATCACAAGCTACAATATACTCTACTTCTGCAGTGTTGAGTGCAACGAAATTATGTTTCCTACTAGCCCATGATATCATAGAAGATTCCAAACTAAAACATATACCAGAAGTACTCTTTTTGTCATTTTCACTTTCTGACCAATCTGAATCAGTAAATCCATGTAGTTGTACATCATTGTTTGAGGCATATCTCAAACCATAATTTAGCGTCCCACGAAGATATCTCAAAATTTGATTTGTAGTTATCCAATGCTCATGTCTAGGTTCCACCTGGAACTGGCTCAACATGTTCATAGCAAAGAAAATTTTTGGCCTGGTATTAACCAAATACATCAATGAGCCAATCAACTTTTGGTATAGGGATGAGTCTACTGGATCATAATCAGAGTCTCTCAACTTCCTCATATCTGTCACCATGGGAGTTTCCATGTATTTGTAATCCATCATCCCAAACTTCTGAAGGATATTTACAACATACTTCCTTTTCCCTAGGAATATTTCACCATGCTTCTACCATACTTCTAGTCCCAAGTAATAATGCATGAGACCAAGATCCTTCATATTGAATTCAGAGGCTAACTCCCTCTTACATTGAATAATGAGAGGCTTTTCACCTGTCAGAAAATCATCAACATATAGTAGTAGGATCACAGGTGCATCATTCACAACCTTGTAATAAAGGTTTGGATCAACACATCTCTTGCAAAATCCAAGTCTTGTCAAGTAACTGTTAATTTGTGCATACCAAGCTCTTGGATATTTCTTGAGTCCATACAAGGCCTTCTTTAATATGCATACATGGGTTTCTCTCGGGTGTACCTCAAAACCTTGAGTTTTCTATATGTATACTTCTTCCTCAATTACTCCATTGAGAAAAGCGGTCTTTACATCCATATGATGTAAATTACAACCAATGGATGTTGCAAGAGATATGATGTCTCTAATAGAGGTGTATCTGGAAACTGGAACAAAAGTATCATCATAGCCTTCTACCTCTTGTCGGGAGAACCCTCTAGCCATGAATCTTGCCTTGTATTTATCGATACTCCCATCTACTACATGCATTATCTTACAAACCCATTTTGAAGTGACTACAGACTTTCCTTCAGGTCTAGGCATGATTTCCCATACATCATTTTTCATGATGGATTTATATTTTTCCATCATAGCTTCCTTCCATTCTTTCTTCTTGACTTCTTCTTCAAAGGTGGAAGGTTCAACATTGAGATGTTCTGGAGAACATGTAGTTTCTTAATTGGTATCTTCATTTTCCTCTTCATCATTCGAATCCATGGAATGTTTTATAGATTTTCTATAGGAAATCTTCTCATCAAAAGTCATGTCCCTTTTGATTTCAACCTTTTGTTGACTTGGGACATAGATTCTATAATATTTTGATGTCTCACTATATCCAATGAATATTCCCTTCTTTCTTGAAGGTTCCAACTTCTTTGTTGTTTTCCTTGGGAACATGAATATAGAAAAAACAACTAAGGATCCTTAGGTGTTTCACACTTGGCTTCTTTTCAGAGAAGGCTTCTTCTTAAGTCATGTTCTTCATTATATGATGAGGAATTCTATTTTGAACATATATGATTTCCATACTTGCTTATCCCCATAGAAACATGGACAGATTCTGGTCATTCATCATTGCCTTAATATATTCTTCAATGGATTGGTTCTTTGTTTCTGCCACACCATTATGTTGAGGATTATGTGGGACAATTAGCTCCCTTCTAATCTCATCTAATTTACAAAAGGAAATGATCTCCTTGGAGGAGTACGCTCCCTCATTATTGAACCTCGAGATCTTTATTTTCATTGGTCCACGCACATATAAGTGAACAATGTCCAAAACTCCTTTTTCTTTCCATGCTTCCTTTAGAATTGGTACATGGTGAGATCACCTACCTCACCACTTGATGGAGTCATATGCTCCATGTTTGCAACTATCATTGTAGCTCCATCTCATATCTATTTCTTGTGACCTACACAGAACAAGAACAACAAGAGAAAAAATATTTCCAATAGCATTTTCATAAGAACATATCCATGGTAACAAGGATGGTAGTCATCATAGAATTACCAAGGTGACATGTCGAGGAGAAAAACAAGAGATATCTCCTAGAGGAGATGTTATTTCAATTTTCAAACAAGTACTCTAAGCATCATATCAATAATACTCACATGAAACCAAGTATACCTAAAAATAATAGAACCTTTCAAAGATTGTTGTCACAACTGTAGTGTTTACTTGTACTATAACAACTATTAGACTTGATATGTGAGAATTGAAACTTAACAATTTGATCAATCAAACCTAGAACCTGGAGCCTCAACTGCTTGTTCGTCTGAATGTATTGAATCCAATATCACTTCTTGGACAAGGTCTCTTGTATATTCCTTGCAAAACACACTCATGCTTCGTTGGATGACATAACTTAGAAAGCATATACAAGTGCATACATTTGAAATTTGTAGTATCGTTCAACTTGTCTTCTAATATGAAACTAGACACCATATTGACAAGAAGAGGTTAGAAACTGAATAAAAAAGGTTCAAGGATTAGAACAAGCTAGAAACCCTGAAACTTCAACTTTGACCACAATATCAATTTTGACCAAAAGGCAACCTTTGACTTTGACTTTGACTTTGACTTTGACCAATCAACCTTTGACTTTGACTTTGACTTTGACTTTGACCAATCAACCTTTGACTTTGACTTTGACCAAGAACTCAAACTTGATGTTTTTGTTGTTTGAGTACACCATAGGGTGCACTAGGATAGGGCACAAGAGAATATCCATAAATTAGGTCCAACACTTCACTTAAGGTGCCCAAAGAGTTGGATTAAGGTTTGTTGCAGCTGGAAAATCAGAAATCCTAGCCACAACTGCAACTAGTGATACAACGATCTTGAAAAAGAACTCTCACTCTACCTTCTAGCGGTTGGACTGTTCTGAAGGTAGTGTGTGCCCATAACCCATTAAAATATTCGATATGCTTATTTAACCATAGACAATACACGATATTGTCACCCAACCATAGGCACACAGGCACCCCCGAGAACCATAAACTTTGATAGATAGAATGATTCTGGAAGTAGCACTAGAAATCACAGATAACCAAGAGAGCGCATCTTTCTCCAAATATAGCGCACCAGAAAGAAAGTCACAAAACCACAGAACAAGAACACTACTCAACTGCAGCAGTTGCAGTTGCACTTCTTCCAAGACGTCACTAAGAATACCACCAATGTACTTCAAGATTTCACCAAGAATACCACCAATAGATACTAGAAGATAGGGCACATATCTTAGGTTAGATAGCACTAGAGAGAGAGACCAAGAATCACCCCAGAAGATGTACCTTCCAAACTTGCAGTTGCAACTCCAAACTTGCGCTAGACTTGACTGAGAGAGTGAGTGAAGTGAGTACAAATGAGTTCAAGCACCCTCTATTTATAACGGTTCTTGTCACTTGTCTAGGCCAACTTGTCCTTCTAGAAGATAATACTTTATTATTAATTATTTTGCTGAGTCAAATTGTCTTCTAGGATTTCTACACATCTATTTAGGGTTTCTCTTACTTCCAGAATATTCTATTCTAACCAAAGGTTACAGATGGAGGTTATACCTACTGCAACTACCATAATACCAACATCAGTTTCACTATGGATCTCGTGAGAATTTGTTCTTATCTTATCAATGCTCATTTTTTTCTTTACACTTGTCAAAACAAAAAGATAATTTTGATCTTCTAGATTAGGGTTAATTACATCCTTATAATACATTAATTTTATTTTTTCCTCTAACTCTTTTTCACACCACATTTTCTCCTTAAATTTTGATTTGATGATATTTTTAATAGTATCTTTATTCTACAAAATGTTGTGTTCCATGATTCCCCAATAGTTTAGCCAAGACTGGGCATATTTTTTCCATCCTCACTTGAGTCGATGGTGGTTACGAATGGATTTTAAAAGATTTTAGGAAGCCTCTTGTATCTCATGTTTTTTAACTTATTCTTATACCTTAGGTATCTAGTCATAGTCGGGCTCTCAATGGAGGAGAGGCTTGATTCTAAGAGGAGGATGGGATAGGGTGTATTTTCTTTAATTTTGAGATTATAGGTTACAAAATTCTTTTGTATTTGCTCTATCTTTCTCTAGGATTCATGAGAGATACTACATCCCCAGACTTCACATACACAAATAATAATAGGTGTAACAAGAGTCTCAAAGAGGATTTTCTTCTTATCCCAAATCCAAAGATCAACTGATTTACAATTGTCTTCAAGCCCATAAGAATCTTTCCATCCCCTACTAATCCTTTTCTGGATGTTATAATTCCAGTTGAGCTTGTGGTGAATATCAATTCCAAGATATTTGTATGAATTCACTTCCTCCAATTTTTTGTCGTCATATACGAAGGTATCATAAGTGATCTTATTGGATTTAATGATCATGACCTTAGTCTTGTTGGTATTAACATTCATTACCCATATTGGAGCAAAACTCCTTGAGGATTCTTAGTTGGTTTTCAAGATCATGGGGACTCCTCACCATAAGAACGATATCATTGGCATAAAGAAGAATATTGATGACTATAACAGTGAGAGTAGGGCTGACACAACATGATTCTTCTAAGAAATATTCTAACTTGTCCATGTAAATGCCAAAAAGGGTAGGGGACAAGGGACAACCTTGTTTGACTCCAATATTGCATTGAATCTCTTTCGACCAGCCCTCAGTGTTTTTAAACTTGGAAATAACATTCTCATAAAACCTTATTGTAGCATACCTCAAATCGAAAGGCACTTTTATCTCTTCCAACCTATTCCAAAGGTTTTTCCTAGGAACCATGTCAAAATATTTTCTAAAGTCAACAAAACAACAAAAAAGATTGGTTTTAGCATTGTGGAACTCCTTTGCAATGATCCTAAAGGTAACAAGATGGTCCACGGTTGAATGATATCTCCTAAATCCATCTTGTCCTTCAAATCTTTTACTGTGACTTTCTAGCCAAAGCCTAATCTTCTTTTCCAAAATAATTCCATAAAGCTTCACTAAAATTGGGCTAATCATAATGGTCCTATAATTAGAGGGAATGCTATTTATCCACATTTTTAAAAATAGGAACAATGAGGCTTTTCATTCAGGGCTTAGGGAAGCCCTGCTTCATTACTAAATTGAAGATTTTGTGTATGTGAGGGATAAGGATAGGCCCTCCAATTTTAAAATGTTTAGCTTGGTAGCCTTCAATGTCCTTAGTTTTTCCATTTGCAAGCCACTTAACCTCGAACTGCATGTCATCCAAAGAAAAAAATTCATCCTCTATAGGGACAATATGAATGGTGTCCATGGCATTAGGGAACTCATAAAGAATTTTAAGGTAGTAATTCTAGTCCCTTAAGGGAAACATATTATTTTCTTTAGTATTGCAGTTTAGAATTTGCCTCCGGAACTTCTTAGGATCTGACTTAGATAGTTGTGAAAGTTTCTCTTTCCTTTTATTGATATAGTACCTTTTTTCCTTTTAATTAAGGATTTGTACATATTGATCTTATCAAGTTTTAAGGACTCATTAGAAGCATCCCTAATGGATTTCCTAGCAATTTTACATTCTTTATCATACCAGGGGTTGGTCGTTCTATTATTCTTTTTATAGGACACCTCGAAAGAGAACTTGTTAATAGAATTGGGAAGGGTAGTTGTAAAATTATGATAGATTTCTTCAATGTTTCCCTTATAAGTTAGTAGATGTAATTCACTATTTAAATCCTTTAAGAAAAGGTCAACTTTATTTTTGTTAAAGCGTAGTTTCCTTTTATTATCAAAATTCTCTTCAATGGTGCTTCTATGCATGGAAAAGTTTAGAGTTAGGGTTAAAGGTCTATGATCAAAGTCAGGTTCATGATCATTTAAAAGGTAAAAAGTTACTATTTGGTTGGAAATGAGGATATCAGATATCACATAATCTACGACATTGCTACCTAGCCCATGAATACAAGTCATTTGGTTGGAGTTTGGCCACTTCATTACTCCATTGCAAATTATCAGGTCTTGAGAGTTGCAGAGTTTGACCAACTCAGTACCAAACAAATTCTCAATTAGGTCTTAAAAGCTTATTTTGTAGCTATTAGATAAAACAAGGTCCTCTTCTAGACATAAAGGATTATGGTTGGAATCATTTTTTTAAAAAGTAGCTTGTTTAGTCACAGTCCTAGCATTAAAGTCTCCTAGCAAGAGGATATTACCTTCATTTTTCAAACTATAAATATCTTGTTCTAAATTATTATAGGGACAATTGCTATCTAGATTGTTTTTCTTATAAAAAGTAGAATTAATAGGTGAAAATTAACAAATTTCTATATACATGTTCTTAGCATTGGTGTCTGAAATTTCTATCCAAATGTATTGATTGAGAGGGTCGATCTTATGAAGTTGAATGTGAGGATAAATGTTATTTCTAATATAACAAGCTATGCCTCCTATCCCTCTATGGTGGGACTTTTTGTTCCATTTCGACCACAAGACAAATCCTTCTATATTAGGGACCTTAGACTCTTCATGCTCCCAAGTTTCAACTAGAAAAATAACATCAATATCACTCGAGATCCAACTTATCATACAACCTTTGCACCATGGAAAGCCATGACATTTCCAAAAAAGGATCCCGAGTGTCCCAAATTCCTATTTATTATTATCCTTTTGGTCTCTATCCCTAACGATATCTTTCCAATTTCTAATTATTGCCCAATTTCCTTATTTCCTGACTTTTTTTACCTTTTGAACTTCCTTCCTTACTTCAGCTTGGTCTGCGGGAATGAAGTCTTCATTTATAAATATTCTTAACCCTTTCAATCTCGTAGATTTACTGAGTATGCTATATTTTTGGTCATTACAACTTACTTTGACATGGATCAACCTATATTTATGATCAATTATGTTTCCTAGCCTCTTTTCTTCTATGAGGTAAGTTGTATCAATTTATGATTTATTTTGTAATTCTTCTTTTACTCTTGTTAGCGTATCTTCCTCTTGTTGTTATTTTATACAAAAAATTATGAGGTTCAAAGATCTTTTATTATGCTCATGGTCCAGTTCGATTATCTTATTCATTTCCTCTTTGATGGGTTTGATATCCAATTTTTTTTCTATATTACTGAGGGTCAAATTGTTGGTTAGTTTTTCTTCTAGCTCTTTAATCGTATCTCTCAAGTTGTTATTTTCTTCAACCTATCCTTCTTGGGTTGATTGTTTATGTTTTTACATTTCTTGAATCCTATCCTCCATTGTCTACAATTCACTCTTGAACCCTAACAATCTATCATTTATTTGAGTTTGAATGGTATCTTTGAAGAGTCTAATTTTTTTATCAAGCATTGCCTCTAGCTCTATTTGGAGTTTATGTCTCTTTCTTCACTCCTTTTTTCTAATGATTCTAACTCTATTTTGAGTTTGGCATCTCTTTCTTCTCTCTTTTTTTCTAATGATTCCTTATAATGGTAAAGGATCTGTAGGGTGATTTTGGGGGCCCTCCCCCTGACAGAATGAGTTTTTAGAATAGGTGGTGGAGTGGTCATATTGAAAATAAGAGAAAAAAATTAACAACTATTATTTTGGATTCACTTTAAAAATGGAAATTAATTTTGTTAACTCATAATAATGATATTAATTATTATCTCTCAAATCAACTTTTACTTTAGAAAAAAAAAATAAAAAAAATAAAAAAATTTAAATCTCTTTTATTTTTCACACATTACTAAATTATAAATATATTTTAAATTAAAATTGAATCAAAGTAAAAAGTTACTCCCCTGATTTCACTTCACGTGTCTAGGTGCTCAAAAGCTAGAGATGTATTATGGTTCACATCATTGAGAGTAACCACAGAGATTATTCCTTTAAAAAAAGGTAAAAACCGTAGAGAAGTATTATTCTCTTTGAAAACCACAGAGATATAATGTTAGAAATAAAATATATCTTTCAAAAGTGTAGAGAAGTATTATTCTCATGTATTATTCTAATATATTCTCTTAATGTTACCAACAAAATTAAAATGTAAATAAATCACATTAATTTATGTTTAAGTAATAAACAATAATCTATGATTCAATTAAAAATTAAATTAAAAGAATCAAAATGTAAATAAACCATATTAATTTACAATTAAGTAATAATANAAATCACATTAATTTATGTTTAAGTAATAAACAATAATCTATGATTCAATTAAAAATTAAATTAAAAGAATCAAAATGTAAATAAACCATATTAATTTACAATTAAGTAATAATAAATTATAAATTGGGGGTCTCATACACCAGTTTGGTGTCTGACCTTAAAAATAAATTATTATTATTAATAAACACTAATCTATCATCCAAGTTAAAAATAAATTAATTAAATATTTAAAAAAAATCCAAATCCAAAACGAAATTATTATAGAAAATGAGTTTATTTATTTATTTATTTTCCAACAAATTTGTGTTCAAAATCTATATAGAGGCTAAACAATGAACATCCAAGCTATATGTCACACGATCTTGCACATTACTTAGATGAATGTTATCTTTTTATCTCGGGAGGTACTCCACATGTGTGTCTTGTATGCGAAAGTAACCTTGTACCTACACTACTAGACACTTGACTTTGTAATGGGTTTTTATAAAGTTGTGATAAAGTGGCTATGTAAGTGACCTTTTAATAAAGTGTACCTTCTAATATTAAAGTGACTTTATCTCATATAGTGCACTTATGTTATAAAGTGAAAATGTACTTTAATATTTTAAGTGATTTATTTTGGAGGGATTGAATCATGGCCCTTGACCTTGTAAAGGAAAGATTAGATCTTGGCCATTAGATCTAGGGTTGGAGAAGGTGAAGAGTCACTTTCAAATTATAAGAGAATACATAGGGTAGTGTGCAAGATACAATGAAAAGGAGATTGAGAGATATTTATGAGATAAAGTTAGGGCAGTAAGGAGGGTGCATTTCCCAAGAGAGATTGCACACAAATCCCAAGAGAATATTTCTGTGTGAGTGCTGATATTTATTTTTGTTGTTAGAGGTCGTAGTGTATGGATCCGTACAGTCCGTACAACAAGGGAAAGAGGGAACATAAATCAAGGCAATGTGGCACAAATTTTGAGGTTGTTGGAGGGTTTTTCTTGCTCCAGCAAGGTCGTATAGCAAACTGTAGGCACATTTTCCAAGGTGTTTTTTTTTGGACAGGCTGTACAACAATATGAATTTGGCACATTTTCCAAGGCAAACTATTTGGGGGGGAATTTTAGTGTGTTGTAAGTGAATTTCTCTTGCTGGAAATTGTATTGTTGCTATCGATATATCTTTCTTGAAGCTAATAAAATCTCTCTCTATCATTGGGTTTCTCGTCATTGGGGTTTTCCCGGACATTGCCTAAATTTCTGAGTTAAATGATTGTTGTTCATTGTGTTTATTCCGCTGCAAAAATTTCTTAGCAATGTGTATTTCTACTTATGGAAATTTCTGAATGTGGGTTTAGACATTCAGAGTTCATAGAAGTCAATTATCTCTAGGTTGCTAAGTGTATGACATAATATTTACAAGCAGATTTTGTCATTAAATTTCTACATGGTATGAGAGCTTGGGCTTTGAGTGACAGTGAGCAGTGAGATTTTTGGGCAAGTTTAAAGGGGGGATATCTATTGTTTGTTTTCCTTTGAATAGTGAGAGGGAATATGGTTGCATGCATTAGATTTAAGGATCGGTTGGATGGCATTTCCAACTATTTTCAGTGGAAGGATTAGATGTCAGTTGTTCTCAAGGAGAACAAGATTTGGAACTATGTCAGTTATGTTGTTGTGGCTCCCACAGCAGATCATGTTGCTTTGGATTTTCATGAGGTAAAGGAGGCCAAAGATCAGAGGATCATTCTGGATGGTGTGAAGGACCCACTCATTGCACATATTTCTGAGAAGAAGACAACTTATGAGATGTGGAAAGCTTTGAAGAATTTATTTGAGGCTAAGAATGCTAACCAGAAGATGGCCTTGAAAGATAAGCTGCATGACTCGAAGATGGCTAAGGGTGAGGATGTTTCATCCTATCTTACTCATCTAGGCCAAGTTAAGGACGAGTTAGCTGCAATGGGAGAGATCATCTCAGAAGCCAAGTTGGGGAGGATAGCCTTGAAAGGATTCACAAAGGAATGGGATGTCTTTGTGAAGTGTGTGGTGGGTCGAGAAAATTTTCCAGATTGGAGCAGGTTGTGGGAAGACTTCACTCAAGAGGAGATCTGGATGGGGTCTCATAATAGTGAACAAAAGGAAGATAGAACTAAGGAGAACATTGTTCTTGTTGCAAAGGGAAAGAAGAAAGGAAATTACGGGAGGGACTTCAGTAGATTCAGATGTTACTATTGTAACCAGTTGGGGCATCTTGCTTCTTAGTGTCCTAAGAAGAAGAAGAAGAGAAAGAAAGAGGAGGGGCTTGAGACAACTGCTACAACATCCATGTAGGACTTTTCTTCCAAGTTTGATAAGGAATTTTCTTTGGTTACTCTAGTATCTAGTGTCGGTAGTGGAGGATTTGGGGGTGATATCAGATGGATTGTTGACAATGGAGCCTCTTGTGACATGATGAAAATCTGGAGAGAATTCCTTATTATCACAGAGACAGGTCATGACCAACTGGTGGAGAGTGAAGGTGGTATGGCACGAGCTATACATGGAGTTGGAAGGGTTAGGAGTATGGAGGATTCTTGGATCTTGATGGATTTCTCTTTGTTCTAGGGTTGAGGGTTAACTTACTCTCAATCTCAACCTTAGAGGATGTTGGATATTGTACATTGTTCAAGAGGGGACATGTATTTATCTACAGGGAGGGAGCAGACCTGGTGGAACCATAGTTGATTGGTGATCAAGTGGAAAGGTTGTACATGTTGCAAGGACAACCTTCGAGATATGATTCAATGTCAGATGAGGAGCAAGAGGCTCCTGAGACTACAGTGGGCCTAAGGATCCAGTCTTTCATTCTGAGAGAAGAGAGGGAGTCTCTTATGAGCACCAGAAGGAGCTTCGACTGGTGTGATCGAACCGATGCTTAGGGTGGAGTGGATTCTCCTAGGATCTCCGCGATGATAATAGTTGTCAGGAGGATGTCTTCTGGTTTGATTTATGTGCAGGTGTTGAGGATGGCTCTAGGTTCAGAGGGAGCTAATACTAAGAACAGTGTGATGGGATCGGATGATGGTGATGGCAGAAAGTACATCCCTCGCTAAGAGAGAGTGTTATCTTTTTAGCTTGGGAGGTACTCCACATGTGTGTCATGTATGTGGACGTAACCTTGTACCTACACTACTAGAAAATTTACTTTGTAATGGGTTTTTATAAAGTTGTGATAAAGTGGTTCTTTTATGTAAGTGACTTTTTAATAAAGTGTACCTTCTAATATTAAAGTGACTTTTTAATAAAGTGTACCTTCTAATATTAAAGTGACTTTATCTCATAAATTGCACTTATGTTATAAAGTGAAAATGTACTTTAATATTTTGAGTGATTTATTTTGGAGGGAATGAATCATGGCCCTTGATCTTGTAAAGGCAAGATTAGATCTTGGCCATTAGATCTAGGGTTCGAGAAGGTGAAGAGTCACTTTCATATTATAAGAGAATACCTAGGGTAGTGTGCAAGATCCAATGAGAAGGACATTGAGAGAGATTTATGAGATAGCTTGAGAGAGGAAAGTTAGGGAAGCAAGGAGGGCACATTTCCCAAGAGAGATTGGGTAGAAATCCCAAGAGAATATTTATGTGTGAGTGTTGATATTTATTGTTTTTGTTGGAGGTCGTACTATACGGATCTGTACAGTTCGTACAACAAGGGAAAGAGGACATGAAAATCGAGGCAAAGTGGCATGAATTTCGAGGTTGTTGTAGGGTTTTTCTTGCTGCAGCATGGTCGTACAGATCATTCTGTACAACATACTGTGGGCACATTTTCCAAGGTGTTGTTTTCTTGGTAGGTCGTACAACAGTACAAATTTGGCACATTTTCCAAGGAAGAATTTTTGGGGGGCAGTTTTAGTGTGTTGTAAGTGGATTTATCTTTCTGGAAATTGTATTGTTGTTCTTGATATATCTTTCCTGAAGCTAATAAAATCTCTCTCTCTCATTGGGTTTCCCCACATTAGGGTTTTCCCTGGCATTGCCTAAATTTTTTAGTATTTCTGAGTTGAATGATTGTTGTTCATTGTGTTTATTCCACTGCAAAAATTGCTTAGCAATGTGTATTTCTTCTTATGGTAATTTCTGAATGTGGGTTTAGACATTTCAGAGTTCATAGAAGCCAGTTATCTCTAGGATGCTAAGTGTATGACATAATATTTCTAAACAGATTTTGTCATTAAATTTCTACAATGAATAGGTTAAATAGGAGAAAACATGTGTGAATTGGGAAGTGAAAATTGAGGAGAAAACATGTGTGAATTGGGAAGTAAAAATTGAATGGAAAAAATTATTTTTAATAATTATAAATTTTTTAAATAAATATATAAAATTATGATTTCAAAATAAATAAAAATATAAATTTTTAAAATTAAATGAAAAAATACATATATAAAAAATATTAAATTTTTAATAATAATTTTTTTAAATAAATATAAATATATAAAAAAATAAATATAATTGTTAAACATATTATAATAATCAAATACTTATTTTTTCATAAAATAAAATAAATTGTTTTAGTTTTAAATATACACTCATAAAATATTATGAATTGTTTTAATTTTAAATATATACTTTGTTATCCCCGATATCTAGGGATAACTAGGAGATCATGTCTCAAGGCCCACATGGTCCTAGACATGGAGTACGAGAGCAGATTGACTTGAGCACGACCCTTGAGGGCCCATCTTTTCTTCTTCTCAGGCGGACTTGTCCTGCCAGCAGTACCAGCCTCCATCACTACCGGCCTGGGCTTGCATCAAAAAAGGCTCTTGCTCCATGAGGTAATTGGTCCGAGGTATCATGGTATGTGTCATATTTGATCATTATAACCTTCTTATGTATGCA
>ML784616.1:21951-47780 GCA_009831015.1 Picea engelmannii | reverse complement strand
GGTATAATGTATCACCACTAAGTTGGGAAGACCCAAGGATTTGAAATCCTAGGAGTCTCCCGAGATTAGATGGCATTCTTGTACTTAATTTATTATTGGATAAATCCAACACCTGTAACTGAGGGAGATTTGTGATCCATTCAAAGATACCACCTTGGAGCTTATTATAACCAACCCTTAGAACTCATAACCCTTGAAAAGATGGAAGGTATTTGGGAAGCTCACCTGTCAATCTATTTTTCCTTAAATCTAGTAATTGAAGCCGAGTACAATTAGCCAAAGATAGACGCAGAGTTCCAAAGAATTTATTAGAATGAGCAGAGAGAATATTCAAGGTAACTGAAAAAACCATGTCTTGATGTCCACTAAGTTTGTTCTCAGACACCCTGATTTTTCTTAATTGTGTACAATTCTGTAAAGATGTGGGAATCTTTCAATTCAACTAATTTTTGGATAAATCTAACATTGTTAGATTGACACATTTGCCAATATCCTTGGGGATTGTTCCTCTAAGTTTGTTGGCGGACATCATCAAATATGTCATTGCTTTGCAGTTCCCTAGAGTTGTGGGAATCCTTCCACTCAAGTTGTTGGATGATAAATACAATTCCACTAAGTTCTACAGCAAGCCCAATTCCACTGGAATTCTTCCACTCAAGTTGTTGCATGATACATGCAATTCCACTAAGTTGTGCTGCAAGCCCAATTCCACTGGAATTCTTCCACTCAAGTTGTTGGAATCTGGAAACAGGTTTGATAAGTTCTGCAGCGAGCCCAATTCTATTGGAATTCTTCCACTCAAGTTATTATGACGTAGACCCAAAACCTTTAAGTTCTGCATAAAGCTCAATTCCACCGGAATTCTTCCACTCAAGTTGTTGAAACCTAGACGCAAAACCTTTAAGTTCTACAACAAGCCTAATTCCACCAAAATTATTCCACTCAAGTTGTTGGAATTTAAAACTAGGGTCTCTAAGTTTTGCAGCGATCCCAAGGCTCTTTGTATAGTCTCTATCAAATTATTATCTGAAAGATCCAAAGTTTGTAGTAAGGATAGGCTACCAAGAGATGGGGAGAGAGTACCCGTGAGAATATTGAGGCTGAGGTTAAGCATTTCTAGCTCTTTGAGCTACCCAAACTTGGGTGGAATTCTTTCTATCAAGTTATTATATGAAAGATCCAACGTACGCAATAAAGAAAGGTTGGCAACATATTGTGGAAGAGTACCATGGAGACTTAGTCTAGGAAGGATTAGGGAAAACACCCTTCCAAGAGCATACCCTCTTCTAATTCTCAGTTGTCCAGTTGGACAACAATCTTAGTGGATCCAATGTGATGGCCTTCCTGAACGACAGAAGGGCCTCCACGTCCCTAGATGATGTTAATTGATTCGGTGAATTAGTAAAGGTAAAAGACATTTGATACTTTCATTTAACCCAATATATATATATATTTATATTTCATATCATTTAATTTAATTATATAAAAAAAATTATAAAAAAATATTGAAAGAAAATTAATTAATTTTTTTAAATCTAAAAAATATTGACTTAACATACAAGTAGTATTTTTTTATTATAATATGTTTATGTTATATGCATTAACTTAATAGAGATATATTTTTTATAATTATTTATTCTTTTTAATATCCCATCTAAAGGGTGGAGAGCACGAGATCATCTTTGTTTTATCTTGAAGGGGAAATCAGAAATGACCTTTGCAGGGGACTAGGCACATCAACAAACATCAAACAAATGACTATACTCTTCTTTAGGGTGTCTCCCTTGTAGTTGAAATCAATACCAAATTGTTGATTGTCATAGGAGATTTAACTATTGTTTTCAAAATGGTAGTTAAGAATCTAACCATGCTTGAAAACATGCTATCTCATATTATTGCTTGAATTAACAAAGAGGTTATGAGCTTGCATTCGATCTTATATTTTCATTCTCTAAGAAAATGCAATACTCAAGTGGACCTTTTGGCTAATGAAGCCATCTTAATCCCACAAAGAGCTTTGAATAAAAATTGAGGCAACACCTTTGCCCAGTTCCCTAAGGATACTATAGTTCAAAGGAATGCCATGTCCCCTCATCATTTATTAACACATGAATTACCAATTCAAAGCTCAAATATCAAGTGCAATGATGGTGTATGAAAGGGCAACTTCCCACCTCCCCCGCATGATAGAAATAAGTTTGGCCCTATCTTGTGTACTCTTCATTGTGACATTTTGTTTACAAGGTGGGATAATGAGAAGAAAAAAGATTTGTAGGAGGTTTAAGAAGTAGCTCGACTCTCACCTGGTAAGCTTTTCTCCTAGCTTGTGGATGGTTAAACCTGACTTAAAGGATTTAATCTCTAAATGGTATCAATGGAGTGATATCTATGTGTGTTGGTAGTTGGTTATGGATTTGGGTTTCTACCTATGGAATCTATTTCAGTTGGATGCAATACCATCTGGGATGTAAAAGGGTCTTAGTCTCTGGGAACTTGTGTTGGATATTTGCAACCTTGAGCAATCATTCTCCACAAGAAAGTATAAGAAGACCCATCTACACCATTACAGAATCCCCAAGAAGAAGTTGAAGACCAAGAAGAGAAGTTGACCCCATAGGAATATTAATAATAAAATCGAAGATCCAGAAATAAGAAGTCAGCCCCAGACTAATGCCTAGATAAATATAAATATAGGACTGGCGCATTTCATTTTGACAGTTAAACAACTCCTTTTGCAGTGCGCACAAGGCAATTGCATCTGCAATTTTTGGCTATTTCATTATACCTTGGTTATGGATGTCTTGGAGAGTGCGCCAAACTTGGAGAAGCTCTTGCTTGGTTATTCTTGGTCATCTCGTTGAGGCGCTAGGTCTTGGTGATGCTAGCCTTGGGGAGGATCTTATCTGTATGGTATTTTGGCTATTGATGGTGATGTATTGGTAATATCTTGGATTGAATTATTCTAGAGAAAGGTTGTTGGTTTTCTCCCAAGTTTGGGTTTCCCAGGATAAACTCTTGTGTTTACTATGCATGGTTAATATTTCTAGATATTGTCATTTCCATTGCAGTATTATAGTTGATATTTTCAGTGTATAATTATTCTATGATAACTAATGTATGAAAGTGAATCTTTTTATTAATCATAAGGAAATAACTATCAGATCTGAGAATCATATAAAACACCAATATGGTTTCAAAGCTAGTTGAAATATTGCCACTATATAGTTACAATTGCGGTTGCAGTTGCAATTGCTAGTTACAGTTGCAATTGTAGTTGCCAGTTGCTAGTTTCCAATTGCGCAAACCTTGAGACAAGATGGATGGTGCTACAAATTTCACAGGTATGCACTTATATATGTTTCCAAGTTATATCATTTAGTAGAGTGTGAGGGTGTTTGCATGGGATGTACAAGGGACCTTGTCCAAGAAATGACCTAAATGGATCATTAGATCTAGTGCATTCAGAGGAATAACGCACCCTCCCTAGCAATTAAGACTTCAGGTTTGCATATCATGTTTGATATTTTTATATTGTTGCATATTAAATAAATATTGTAACCGAAACAATAGTCTTTAGAGATCTATTACTACTAAGTACTTTTTCTATCAAATGTTTTGAATATTGTTAGTACAATGATCATTGTGTAAATGCTCATTGTTTAGTACTAATGATGCACTTATTTACAAGATGAAATTGATCTCTTCTAGGAGATTTTCTTGGTTGTTTTCTTTCTCTCGGGAAGGTTACTATGGAGGTCACAACACTAGAAAAGTGTTGCTCTTGTATTTTGTTCTTGTTTTATTTCAGGCGGGTTACCATAGAGGAATGATTGGTAACAACACTGGAAAAGTGTTGTTCCTATTTCCCATTTTTTATTCTTGTTCCTATTTCCTTATCATAAGAATATTGTACTTGTCTACTATTTTTTTTGTTATTGCACTTGTTCTGGGAAGGTCACAGGTGATAGCTTTGAAAGGGATCTATAGTGACAGTTGCAGGAGGAAACGGATTAGATGGTATCTAGTTTGAGACATGGAGTAGGCTATCCTGACATGCAGTATTCTATCCAGACATGGATTTGTATACATGACAATATACATCCATATATCAAAAGCCAAGAAAACAAAGTTAGAACGTTCCGAAAAGAAGGATACTTTTGTGGGATACAAAGTGTTCTAGATGGAGATTGTCAATGAGGAGTAGATGGCTCCACCAGTGGTGAGGTAGGTGGCCCCACCAAGTACCAACTAAGAAGGAGCCAGAGTTCATAGGGAGTCAACCCTCAGGATCCAGTAGGGAGGATCATCCTCCCAAGATAGTTCATTGGAGATCAGACTTCAAAATATGTAGAGGGATAAAATGGCTCCAAAGATTGTACAGACTTAGAGGGAGTCATGTTTCAGAGGGAGCATGGTACTCTAGGATCAATGGATACTTGATGAGCTTGGTTTTAACCAAGAATGTATAGAGTGAGCTTGATCTTAGAGAGACTTAGTTGGCTCAAAAGAGAGTCGATTATTCAGAGAGAGTTCTCCCCCAGATCAAGGTGGGAAAGAGACATCTCCCAGGACTGACATATAGGTGTCATGAGTTGAGGAGGCCAAAAATAAGATTTATTGGCAAGAGGCTTCTAGGAGATGTCATCTTGCTACAGTGACATAGGAGGCAGCCAGTCAAGAGGACTAGGTATGGATTTTGTCTCATAGGGAGCACCTAGTGAGGCACATTGGACAACATGACTTACTCCAGTGATAGAGGGAGTTGGCCTCAGAGTTCGAGATGGGGGATCCTGGCCAGATGTACTCTTGGGATTAGAGGTGCGATGAGATCAGATGTGATCTACAGTAGATTGGATCCTTGATGTACCTAGTTAATGCCAGGCCGTATATTTTCTTTATAGTGAGCACTCTGAGCCAATATTTGGTTGAAGCCAAGGCAGTTCCAGTGGGTGGAAGTGAAGCATGGTACAGTTGAATATAGTTTGTTTCAGGTGATGAAGTGAGGCTGTAGAGATACACATATTCTGATTGAGTAAGAGTGTCGTAGACAGATTGATCACCTCAGGGTGCTGCTTCATCTTGGAATCAGTTACGATTTTTGAGATAAGTTGGAAGCAGGCTTATGTAGCACTCAATATATTAGATAGGGAGTATTTCACAGCTAGTGTCACAAGTCGTGAACTGGTGCAACTTCAAAACCTTCAGCAGGACTTCATCAGAGACATGGTACAGAAGAGAGTAGTGAAGCTCCAATACTTATCCATAGATGAGTAGATTGCATATCATCCTCCCAGAGTGGCCATGTTGATTTGGCTAAGGAGGATGATACATTAGCCATGTTGATTTGGCTAGTGATAAGCATTGATGTTTCAAAATCGGGCAGACGTTCTCCCAGATTGGTCATGCATGGGGCTATGATAGCTCTGATATGACCAAGGGAGAATGATTCATTCACTCGCAGGGCTCTACTAGTGGTGAATGGCCCAGATATGTTGATGTTCTCTAGGTTTGGGTAGACATTCTTCCTATATTGGTCATGCATGGGGCTATTCTAGTGTTGATATGACCAAAGGAGAATGATTCACTCATCCACAGGGATTTTCTAGTGGTGAGTGGCCCAGATAAGCATCAAGAAGACATTATCCCAGATTGGCCATGCACGAGGTTATGCTAGTGCTGATATGACCAAGGGTAATGATTCATTCACTCACATGGATTTGCTAGTAGTGAATGGCCTAGGTGTCATCCTTCTACCGTCAAGGAGTGTATGGACTCGATATGTTATCACATGCATATTCTCATATATAACGCATGTGCGAAGATGACACATCAAAATGGTTCATGAAGACAACCTTTCTATGATAGAATAAATCCAAGTATGGAGAATGCCTCTCTCGTTGAGAGGGAGTGTTGGATATTTGTAACTTTGGGTTTTCATTCTCCATAAGAAAGTACAAGAAGACCCATCTACACCATTATAGAATCCCCAGGAAGAGAAGTCGACCCCACAGGAAAAATAATAATAAAATTAAAGAACCAAAAATAAGAAGTCGGCCCTAGACTGGTGCCTAGATAAATATAAATACAATACTGGATTATTTCATTTTGACAGTCAAACAACTCCTTCTGCAATGCACACAAGGCAGTTGCAGCTGTAGTTTTTGTCTATTTCACTATACCTTGGTTCTAGTTGCCTTGGAGAGTGCACCACACTTGGAGAATCTCTTGCTTGGTTATTCTTGGTCATCTTATTGAGGCGCTAGGTCTTGGTGATACAGCCTTGGGGAGGATCTTCTTTGTATGGTATTTTGGCTATTAATGGTGATGTACTGGTAATATCTTGGACTAAATTCTTCTAGAGAAAGGTTTTTGGGTTTTCTCCCAATTTTGGGTTTCATAGGACAAACTCTTGTGTTCTTGTGTTTACTGTGCATGGTTAATATTTCAAGATCTTATCATTTTCGCTGCAATATATAGTTGATATTTTCATTGTATAGTTATTCTATGATAACCGATTTGTGAAAGTGAATATTTTTATTAATCATAAGGCAATATTTATTAGATTTGGGAATCATATAAAACACCAACACTTTGTACATCCTTTATCTGTGTTTATTTCTAATCTATGGTCTCGACTTCCCTCTCTCTGGGTTTTCATTTATTGTGACAAATCTAAAGGATTTGGGAAAGGGATTTTTGAAGTTTAAGAGTGGGAACATGATTCCCCATAAATTCTATGTTATTTCAACTTTGTTGATGCTTTTGAGGAATGATAGGTAGTTTGAAGTAGAAGGAAAATTTTTAGTTTACAATGGATTTTCTTTGAATTTTCCATACACAACATCTATGTCCTATTTTTAAAAAGCATGGACCATGGAGAAACTCAAGAGATTTGAAGGGCTCTTCATAGACACAAAGGTCTAATTCAATGCAATAGATCCTCAATCTTCTCAATAAAATTTAAGGTGCATGAAAATGAGCATGTTTGTACCTCTCAAAATGCCTCAATAATCAGAGTCTTTATTCACTAGAAGAAAAAATTCAATACACTGAAGTAGAATGCAACATGCTTCGAAATATGGTTGTAAATCTCAATAAGGACATGCATTCCACAACCTCAACTAAAAAAAAAAAATTAGTTAATTCATCCCATGCAAATCTTAGGGAAGAGGAAATTGTGCACCAACTGAAGGATGAAATGGACATTGGACATTAGAACTCTCCTCCATCCAATGTAGGTTAGGATGAACCACTCAACCATCATGTCTTATGTTATTAAATAATTATTATGTTTTTTAAAGTAACTAGAATATTAGGTGTTTTTGTTAAGTTGTACACCTATAAGGACAATTGGTATGTAATAACAAAAAACTCTAGAAAGCACACTATAGCCTCTTAAAGTTATGAATTTGGTATGTTTGTTGTTTAGCTTTGTTACATACACTTTTCGATATAATATTTACTATTTCCAACTTATATATATATATATTCCATCCACAATTAATATAGTTATGCTTTAGGTAACTATATGTGATTAATTTAAGTATTATAAGAAAGTTGAGTTACTTGACTCAATGTAAATATCTTTGGCTCACAAACCTTGAAGGCTCAAAAAATAGATTTATACTAAAATTTAAAAAAAATAAGCTTTCCCAAATAATAATCTAAAAATATCCCTTTCACTAAAAAAATATGCATAGGTTTTTGTATTATGTCAATTTTTTATAGACCTTATACCTAATTTCCAACCACATGAAACAACTCCTTCATATAAAAAAAAAGTTCAATCTCTTAAATAAAATGTTTTTTAAACTCAACCTAATTGCTCCTAAACCTAATTAAATTAATGAGACATATTCATCTACACGACTTAACCATCTTTGATATTTACTAACATTTGCACAAGCTCCATCTCCTCTACTTTTATTTTTATTTTTGGTTTCATTGCATGCTTGTAAAGGATAACCATGCATGCACTTGTTCCTTTGAAATTAAGTCATATTGAAAGTGTCAAATTATGTTCCTTCTAGGATTCAGATGTAGAGTCTATTAACTGATACATTTAGAGATGCCAACTTAGTTAATTTAGAGAGTTCTTGAGGAACCTCTACACTCAAATTATTTTTAGCCAAGTCTAACTGCCCCAAAGTAGAAATCTCACTAAGAGATGCAAGGATTTTTCCCTCCAATAGATTTCCAAATAAATTCAGCAACTACAAGGCACTCAAACTTCCCATGCTTGGAGGTATTTCTCCAATTAAATTATGTATAGACAAGTAAATTATTATGTTTTTCAATAGCACATATGTTAGAGGATACTCAACACCCTTGATGTCGACCTTCACTTCCTCATATAATGTATCACCACTAAGTTGGGAAGACCTAAGAGTTTGAAATCCTTTGAGTCTCCCTAATTTAGATGGTATTCTCCCACTCAGTTTATTATTGGATAAATCCAACACCTCTAATTGAGGGAGATTCGTGATCCATTCAAAGATACCACCTTGAAGCTTATAATAACCAATGTGCTTAAAATTCACAACCCTTGAAAAGATGAGGGGTATTTGAGAAGATCCCTTGATAATGTATTTTTCCTTAAATCTAGTACTTGAAGCTTGGTACAATTGACCAAAGAAAAAGGGAGATTCCTATCAAATATATTAGGATGCATCGAGAGAATATTCAAGATAATTGAAAACATTATGTCTAGATGTCCACTAAGTTTGTTCTCGGACACCTTGATCTGACTTGACTGCATACAATTATGTAAATATTGGGAACCTTTCCATTCAATTGGTTTTTGGATAAATCTAACATCATTATATTGACACATTTGTCAATATCCTTATGGATTATTCCTCTAAGTTTATTGTTGGACACTCTCAAAAACACCATCTCTTTGCAATTCCCTAGAGATGTCAGAATCCTTCGACTCAAGTTGTTGGATTCTAGAGACAAGAATTCTAAGTTTTGCAGTGAGCTCAATTCCAGTGGAATTATTCCACTCAAGTTGTTGGACAATAAAGACACACTCACTAAGTTATGCAGTAAGCCCAATTCCAATGGAATTCTTCCACTCAAGTTGTTAGAATTTAGAGACGAGAATTCTAAGTTCTCTAGTGAGCCCAATTATGTCGGAATTCTTCCTCTCAAGTTGTTGGAATCTAGAGACAGGAATTCTAAGTTCTACAAAATCTCAACTCCTCTATAATTCTTCCATTCAAGTAGTTGGATGATAAAGGCGGGTCCATTAAGTTCTGGGGAAATCTCAATTCCATTGGAATTATTCCATTCAAGTTGTTGGAATATAGAGAGAAGAATTCTACGTTCTACAACAAACCTAATTCTGTTGGAATTCTTCCACTCAAGTTGTCAGAATTTAGAGACAATGATTTTGAGTTCCACAATGAGCCTAATTCCATTGGAATTCTTCCACTCAAGTTGTTGGAATCCAGAGACAAGAATATTGAGTTATGTAGCAAGCTCGATTTTGCTAGAATGCTTCCACTCAAGTTGTTAGATGATAAAGATAGGATCACTAAGTTCTCAGTGAACCCAATTCCACTGGAATTCTTCCAATCATGTTGTTAAAACCTAGATCCAGAGTCTATGAGTTCTGCAACGAGCCCAATTCCACTAGGATTCTTCCACTCAAGTTGTTGGAAGCAAGATATAGGGCCTCTACGTTTCGCAACAAGCCCAATTCTACTGGAATTCTTCCAGTCAAGTTGTTTGAACCTATATCCAATATATCTAAGTTCTTCAGTGAGCCCAATTCCATTGGAATTCTTCCAATCAAGTGGTTGGGACATAGAAACTGGTGCTCTAAGTTCTGCAGTGAGCCCAATTCCATTAGAATTGTTCTAATCAAGTGGTTGAAGCCTAGATACATGTGCTCTAAGTTATGTATAGAACCCAATCCCATTGAAATTATTCCAATCAAGTTGCTAAAATAAAATTTGAGAGATGATAGCTAAGTACAATTGCCTAGATATCAAGGGATGTGACGAGTGAGGTTGTTAGAATAAATTTACAATTCTCGTAGAGATGTGGAACTACAACTATTGAGAGAAATTGGAATAGTCCCTATCAAATTATTAGATGAAATATCAAAAGTTCGTAGGAACGAGAGGTTTGTGAGAGATGGGGAGTACTCCCAATAAGATTGAGGTTGAGGTTAAGCATTCCTAGTTCTTGGAGCTACCCAAAATTGGGTAGAATTCTTCCTGTCAAAGTATTCATTGAAATATCCAACATACGCAATAAGGAAAGGTTTCCAAGAGATGGTGAAAGTGTACCCTGGAGACTTAGTTGAGGAAGGATTAGGGCAACCACTCCATTAGTGTGTTTTCTGTAGGGAACACCCTTCCATGAGCATGCCTTCTCCGAGTTTTTAGATGTCCACTGGATGGCCTTTCTGAACGACAGAAGTGCCCCCACGTCCATTTTATTTTTGAATGATGTCAATTGATTCGTTGAATCCTGGTGGGTACATTCTTTTGCAACAAAATGATGGGGTTGAAGAGACATACTAGTTCCATATGCAGTCTTATGAAGAAAGTTGATAATGGAAAATAATTTGGTTGGGTGCCTGTTTAATGCAGTCAAGTGCATGCTTGACGGGATATCATATGCAATCCAGGGCATGTTACACGATGTTTAAATTTTCCTTATTGACTCGGGTGAAAACAAAGTTTAAATCAATGTATTCAATCGGGCATATTAAGGTGAAGAAAGTCACAAAAAACTAAGAAAGTTTTTAGTGGGTAGTAATGGAAGAAAACTCGCAAACATGATGGCCCTCAATATTCAACTTGCTATGCAGCATTTTATATGATTGGAACATTGGGAACCAAAAAATATATTTTATATTCTAGTGTGGACATATTCTGTCCCTTGTCAAGTCTTTTATAGCTTTATAACAACAATCAATGCAAAATTGAAAGAGTCATATTTATATTTTATAATTTTCTTAATTTAGTGTAATTATTTATATTTTTAATTTAAGTTAATTATTTATAATTTATAATTTATCTTTTTATTAGTAAAAGTAAAATATAGTTTATATTTTAATTTTATCAATAAGGTTAAATATTTTATTATTTTATTTTATTTTTTTATTTTTTCATTTTAAAATAGAATCTCTGTCCAAATTACAATTTTGGATTGTTAGAAATAGTTTTTTTTAATAAAAAAATGATTTAACACCTTCAAATATTTCTATTGCAATATAATTTATGAATATATGTAATTTCATTAATCTAAAATGATTAGTACAAATTTCAAATCAAAATTACCATTTCCCCTCCCATTTTGAGCAGTTGTAAAAGGATAAAAGGTTTAGATTACATGTTACTAAATTGGATAATAGTCAATGTATTACCACACACACACACACACACACACACACACACAAAGATATATATATAAAGGTGGAAGGTCCTAAGAAACAAGTTTCCCACTCTCTACAACAACAAATAAAATTCCAATTTGAGCAACAATACCTCTATTCCCAAGTATATCATATATGTATGCCAAAATCTTGCCAAGCTATTTTAATAATTGAGATTAATGTTCTTCTTAAAATTTAATTCATTATGATTTTTTCCTTATTTTTATCAACATCATTTATTTTGTAATTAACTTTTTGATTTTTGTATTTTCAACAAAAATTAACCCCTTCAATACCTTGCCAAATAATTTATATAGTCAATAAGCAAACCATTTATATAGTCAAAAAGTCATACCTAGCCACACAATTCATCACTATGCAGGACCTGATCATGTCGGTTGGGAGACACATATCATAGGTGGCTTACCCATATATCTCAAATCATGCTCCGGTGGTTCTCCAGTTCGATGATGGTCAGTGAAAAGTAGCCTATCCGTTCAAATTGAACCCAATCTGGCTGAGGGGAAGTGGGTTTTAATGTTGTAGTACATGAGGTTTGGAAATCCTTGGAGTTCATTGTTGAACCTTCATCCCTAAGAAGACTAGTATGGAAACTTAAAGAACTTAAAAGTAGAGTGATTTCTTAGGAGAAAGAGCAAAAGCGGATAAAGCACCTTGAGCTAGTCATAGTTGAGGAGGAACTAGAGATTTACTATCTTACAAAAGATAAAAGGAAGGATACGACAAAAGTAGACCTCCAAATCAAAGTGTTAGAAGAAGCCCAGAATAATCTCATGCTAGTCGAAGAAGAAACATGGAGACAGAAGAGAAGAGATACCTCGTTACAGAAGGGAAACCTAAATACTAAATTTTTCCATCAATTTGCTAGCCACACGAAAAATAAAAAACCTATTTGGGAAATCTTTTATGAAAATGACACTTGTCATTCTGGTCAAGAGGCACTTGAATTAGAAGTGATGAGAAATTTTAAAGGCTTTTACACAAAAATGAGACAGAACACAATTGTTGAACAAGTGAGAACAATCCAATATTTCCCTTGCTTTATTGCTAAGAGTGATATTCAAGTGCTTGAGAAACCTTGTTCCAAAGAAGAAATATTATCTGTCCTAAAGGGGTTTGCCAAGGAAAAAAGTCTTGGGTTAGACAGGTGGATGGTGGAATTCTTCCTCTAGTTCTATGATTTGGTAGGGGCCAATATATTGGAGGTGGTGGAGGAGTCCAAGAGGAATGGAACAATGGAAAGGTCCTTAAACTCGACATTTTTAGTCCTCATCCCTAAAGTGAAAAATCCCTCTTGTTTTGGGGATTTCAGACCCATTGTTCTTTGTAATCTAGCTTACAAGATTATTGCAAATATTTTATCCAACATGATAAAGTCGATCATATTGCGGTCTTTATCAGGGGAGAAATTGTGGTTCTTAAAGGGAAGAGAGATTCTGGATACGGTAGGTACGACACAGGAATGTCTTCATAGCATCAAAGCAAAGAAATTGAGAGCTCTTATTCTAAAATTGGATCTTCAGAAGGCATACGATTGTGTTAATTGGTATTTTCTTCAGATGATTCTTCTTTGGATGGGCTTTGGTCTCATGCTTACAAACTGGATAATGATTTGTGTTAATACAACTTCCTTTGCAATTTTTATAAACGACGAGGCATCTCCTTTCTTCCAGAGTGGGCGAGGATTAAGGAAAAAATTCCCCTTATCCCCTCTGTTGTTCATTTTAGTGATGGAAGGACATAGTCTACTACTCAAGAAGGCATAGTTAGAAGGGAAAATCTCTAGGGTCAAGATATCCAGGATCCATAAGATTTTTAATATTTTCTTTGTGGAGGATGTCCTTATCACGACCAGAGCTCGGATAGACAAATGGAGGGAAATAAAATCTATACTTTCAACTTTCTACAGCGTTTCAGGTCTAATTATAAATCCACCTAAGTCAACTTTCCACTTCTCTGGCTCTCTTTCCTTACAATTTTGTGAATCTAAATGAATGTTTTCGGTACTCGGGATTTTTCTTAAGCCTGCAAATTACAAAGTCGAGGACTAGAGATGGCTCATTTACAAGTTTGAGAGAAGGATTGGTCATTGGTGCCACCGATGGTTGTCCTTAGGAGGGAGGTTTTTTCTCGTCAAAGAGGTTCTTGAGAGCATGTCATTTTTCTGGCTGGTGGTAGCCATCATTCGTACTTCAGTTATCAATAGGATTAGACAACTAATGTTTAATTTTTTGTGGTCGGGAAGTGGGGCAAGGGAGTGTATTCACCTATGCATAGGGAATACATTACAAAACCAAAATCCTATGGTGGTTAGGGAGTCAAGAACTTGTTTGTGTTCAGTAGAGCGTTGGCTGCAAACACATTGTGGCGATGCTTGTTGAAGGACAACCTCTGGCACAGAGTGCTAAACAAACATTACCTCACCTCTTCCTCGATGGTGTATTGGATGAGATGATCCACGATTAGGATACATAAGGTCTCAAACACTTGGAGAAGTTTGTTAAAATACCTGGATGTAGTCACTCACTAGATGGCTTGGAATTCAGGATTAGGCCTTTTTATCCATCTTGGTGAGGATGAGATCCTTGGATTGGGTAAGAAATCGCTTTTATCGCCCGGTATTATCGATTCTCTTAAGAAGTGGGGTATCCACTTCTTGTATCAGATAAGAGGATTGGGTAGGAAGGGGGAAGTTTTGACACATTGGAAAACAACTGTAGAGATGGGATTAATAGGTGTAGAGGTTGTTGAATGAGACCACTATTGCAGAGCATTGAATAACTCAGGTATTCATTTGACATATCGTCCGAATAAACTAATATGGACTGGGGGAGATAAATCGGGTTACATCTCGGCCAAAAATTCTTATGATGCCTTAGCCTCTAAAATTTGGATCCACAATAATAGTTGGTGGCACTGTTTTCTTTGGAATTGGGATCTTGCTCCAAAACTCAAAATTTTTACCTAGTTATAGCTGGAAAACAAGATTCTCACCTGGGACAATTTATAGAGAAGAGGGTGGTATGGACCAAGCATTTGTGTCTTGTTCATGCAAGAGTCATAGATAACGTTACATTTAATGATGCACTGTAGTTTTACCCAGCAGGTTTGGAATCTGATTTTAGTAGCCTACAAATTAACTACTTGTTGGACGAGCTCTTCCTTGCAATCAAGCTTTAAAGATTGGTATAGAAAACATCTTCTTCTCCCCTCGTTGCATTCTATCATCTGCTGGAAATTTTTGTTGGAATGAAACACAATTTTTTTTAAGAAAGGTCGGGCATCTACATTCTCGGTCCTTCACAGGACCTTGGGGTGGTTAGGGAATTCACAGGTTCATAAAATTCTAGCCTTACCCCAAAGAAATGCTCTGTTTCCAAAGGAGGGAAGACTGACTAGGTGGTTTGATGGCGCTACTCTGGAATGAGGTCATATCAGTGGAGCAGGAGGAGTCATCAAGATAAATCAAGATACAAAGTTTGGATGGATGTTAAATATTGGATTGGGTACGAAGACTAGAGCTAAATTATTGGGAGTTTGGGATTTGCTAAATTTGGCATCTCATTTACATCTCCTAGACCTTAAGGTGTTTTGGGACTCAAGAATTGTTATAGACTGGTTAAATTAGAATTGTGTCCTTTAGGTCTTGAATCTGGCATGTTGGAAGGGCCAGATAAAGGGCCTCCTCAAGAACTTCAGGACTCTCGAGTTCTCACACATCTTCAAAGAATTTAATTAGAAGGTGGATGAGCTATCCAATAGTTCTCTACAGCACCAAGAAGGAAAAATTATTTACTACCAGATGGAAGATGGGAATGCGGGTCCTTCATTGTTTCTAAATCTCTTTTGAAGTATCGAAAGTTCTCTGGCTTAGTAGTCAGTTTTATGCTTTAGATATCTTGTCCATCTTGATGAAAGGCCAGCTACTGTTAAGACAATATGGAGTTATGTACTCTCGACTCATTCGAGATATGCTAGGACTTTTTTTTTTGTGAAAAAATATTCACTCATGTTGATTTAGTTAAAAGCTACTCTACGATGAGGCGAGGTTAGTAATTCTAGTGTTGTTTTCTTATTATGTGTTCTAAATGGAAAACTTTATATTAATATATAAGAGAATTTTTCCTATGGAAAAAAAAAAGACTCAATTATATGTTCAATAGCAACAACAAATTGTTTTCAGATTCAAAGTCGAAGTCTACTCGATTGATTGACCCACTTTAAAAATTGAATAATCACTTCTACACCATAGAGATATTTTTTTGACCCACTCTAAAAATATAATAATCGCTTATGCACCATAGAGATATTTTGTTCTAAAATTTCCATCGCTTACATTATTTACAATTACAATTACAAATTCTAATTCTTCTTGATGATATTTGACTTAGTTTAGGTCATCTCAAACACTTGGAGAAGTTTGTTAAAATCCCTAGATGTAGTCACTCAATAGATGGCTTGGAAACCAAGATTAGGCCTTTCTATTCGTCTTGGTAAGGATGAGATCCTTAGATTGGGTAAGCAGACACTTTTATCGCCCAGTCTTATCACTTCTCTTAAGAAGTGGGGTATCCACTTCCTGTATCAAGAAAGAGGATTGGGTAGGATGGGGGAAGTTTTGACACATTGGAAAACAACTATAGAGATGGGATTAATAGGTGCAGAGGCTGTTGAATGGGACCACTATTGTAGAGCATTGAATAACTCAGGTATTCATTTGACATATCTCCCAGATAAACTAATTTGTACTAGGGGAGATAAATCAGGTTACATCTCAGCCAAAAATGCCTACGATGCCTTAGCCTCTAAACTTTATATCCGCAATAATAGTTGGTGGCACTATTCGCTTTGGAATTGGGATCTTGCTCCAAAACTCAAAATTTTTACCTGGTTATTGCTGGAAAACAAGATTCTCACTTGAGACAATTTATACAGAAGAGGGTGGTATGGACCGATCATTTTTGGCATGTTCCTGCAAGAGTCGGAGATAGCGTTACATTTAATGATGCACTGTAGTTTTACCCAGCAGGTCTGGAAGCTGATTTTAGAATCCTACAAATTAACTACTTGTTGGATGAGCTCTTCCCTGCAATCAAGCTTTAAAGATTGGTATAGAAGACATCATCTTCGCCCCTCGCTGCCTTCTATCATTTGCTGGAAATTGTGGCTGGAATGAAACAAAGTTTTTTTTTAGAAAGGTCAGGCATCTACATTCTTGGTCCTTCACATGACCTTAGGGTGGTTAGGGAATTCATAGGTTCATAAACTTCCATCCTTACCCCAAAGAACTCCTTCATTTCTAAAGGAGGGAAGACCGACTAGGGGTTTGATGGTGTTTCTCCAGAACGAGATCAGATCAGTGGAGCAGGAGGAGTCATCAAGATAAATCCAGATACAGAGTTTGGATGGATGTTAAATACTGGATCAGGTACGAACACTAGAGCCGAATTATTGGGAGTTTGGGATTTGCTAAATTTGGCATCTCATTTACATCTCCTATACCTTAAGGTGTTTGGGGACTCAAGAATTGTTATAGACTAGTTAAATCATAATTGTTTCCTTCATGTCTTGAATCTGGAGTGTTGGAAGGACCGGATAAATGGCCTCCTCAAGAACTTTAGGACTCTCGAGTTCTCACAGATCTTTAGAGAATTTAATCAGAAGGTGGATGAGTTATCCAATAGTTCTCTGCAACACCAAGAAGGAAAAATCATTTACTACCAGATGGAAGATGGGCATGCAGGTCCTTCATTGTTTCTAAATCTCTTTTGAAGTATCGAAAGTTCTCTGGCTTAGTAGTCAGTTTTCAGCTTTAAATATCTTATTCGGCTTGATGAAAGGCCAACTACAATTAATACAATATGGAGTTATGTACTCTCGGTTCATTCGAGATATGCTAGGACTTTTTTTTTGGTGAAAAAATCTTCACTCATGTTAATTCAGTTAAAATCTACTCTATGCTAAGGCGAGGTCAGTAACTCTAGTGTTGTTTGCTTATTATGTGTTCTGAATGGAAAACTTTATTTTAATATATAAGAGAAATTTTCCTATGGATAAAAAAAGACTCAATTATATGTTCAATAGCAGCAACAAATTGTTTTCAGATTCAAAGTCTACTCAATTGATTGACCACTTTAAAAATCGAATAATTGCTTCTCCACCATAGAGATATTTTGTTGACCCACTCTAAAAATCTAATAATCGCTTATGCGCCATAGAGATATTTTGTTCTAAAATTTCCATCGCTTACATTTTTTACAATTACAATTACAAATTCTAATTCTTCTTGATGAGATTTGACTTAGTTTAGGTCATCTCAATAGCTAGAGTGTCCAATCATTTGGGAAACTAGTAAGCTTTCCTCAATTAACTAGGACATTTAAATTAAAGTGGAGCTCTTATATTTGAGTAGTTTTGATGAAATCCTATATTTCAATTTCCACATTTTAGTTCGGAAATATTTGGAATTTGAATACCTTTGAGGTTAGCTAAAAAGTTTGAAGCATTCCTAAAGTTATGATTTTAATTTTAAAGTTTAAAAAATAATATCAAATCATTTTTCTTTTTTTCACTAATCATTTTTTATAATTAAATATTTTTTTTATTTAATAATTAATTACACTTTTCAAATCTTTATTAAAAAAAGATACAACTTATTTTATATATAATATGAATAAAATTAAAAAAAAATATTATAACAAAACCAATGTATGGGGGACATGATTGTGGAGGCTTTCATTGGAAAAGAGTTAATTCAATGTTCCCTTCAAATCAAAGGGAGCTAGAACCCTCAAGGATGCAATGTTTGCATTCATTGTAATCTCCCAGAGGACTCATGTTGCATTCTTCAACACTTTTTATACCATGAGAAGTGAGGACTTAAATATGTTTTGTGGTCCCCCCGGATGGGGTGTTGGTGCGGTCCACATGGTGGGATGAGGAGGAGAGTACAGGCCAGTGCAGCAGGGGACCATGTGTCAGGCTCATGCCAAGCCCCACCACCTAATCCATGCATTTAATCGCCTTTACGATGTCTGTTGCACCTTTAACGTTGGTGCGCCCGACTCCCATTGTTGTCTCCTCCATGGCTTCTCTATTTGTAGGTGCCATTAATCTCCGCATGCATCCCGACCCTCTTATCCCTCAGCCGCACAGACCTAGCTTACTCTGGTTTCCATCCTTCATGATGCTCACTGCCTTCGGGCTTCTCCAATCTCTCCACGTCTATCTGGGACTCTTCTCTCAGTTTTACCTTCCCTGCGAACTCAAAATGTTGCAGCAAAGAGGGAGGCCAAGGAGAGGATCTCCATGGCATCCTCCTCGGCCTTGAGTATCTGTTTCTCCCTCTGGCTCACCCTCTACACACTCCTCGTAGCCCTCACAGCTCGAGCTGGAACCTCTCGCCTCCTCCACCCCGCCTGCCTCCTGGTTTGAAGGTATGGTCATCACTGACAACTCGTTGGGATTTCTCTCACGCTTTTTCGCAGTTGCTTCGATTCCCTAGCCAGCAGGCCTTCTTTTGCACCAGCAGCCTGCCCCTCTCGCCCACCCTTGGAGGCACCATCCTTTCTTTAGAATGCCCAGCACATGCCACACTCTTCCATCGACTCCATCCCAGACTCGCAGCTACAGAACATCCTAGCCATCCTCTATGGGCTGATTTTTGAGCTCTGGCAAGGATTGGAGGACCTTCATTTCCGACTGCAATTTTTGGATGGGAAGACCTCGGCTCTCCTTCGGATCATTTCCACCTTCCAGGGGGCTTTCCACTCCACTCCAGAAGCCGCAGGAGCAGCAGAGCTGCCCCATGTAGAGCCCGTCGACAGGAATGAACAAGTGCAACAGCCAGAAGGTGGAAAATTGGTGCAGGCCACGCACAAGGACACAAAGGTTGCGGCAGTTATGGGTGTCCACGCACACAATCCATCCGGAGACACTCTGCTAGCTGCCAACCTGGAAGGGGGCAACTTGGATGCTGACATGCAAATGGAAGGGAAAGGGACGCCCATCGAAGAGGAACCTTGGGATGCGGCATACCAAGCCACCTGGCCAGGTTATTTTCGAAGTGTTTGACCCCTCTCGGGATATGATCTTTTCACTAGTTTATTTTCTTAGCTGTAGCCTAGTCAGATTAGCTCTGTTTATCTAAGATTGTTAGACTGTAAAATTGCTAGACTTAGACGGTTGGCTAAACTGGTTTCCCCTTTCTTGGGGTAGTTTGGTAACTACATCACGGTTGTTTTCAAGCTTCTGTAACTCTGGTATGGATTTTGAAGGCTCTTTATATATAAAATATCTTACTTACAAAAAAATAAAATATGTTGTGTGGTCCAGTTATAGATCAGGTTAAATTAATTTCTATTCATTAATCTTTCTCTATCTATATGCATGTCTACCTACATATTTTGTTTTATTGATATCCACTATATTGTATGCATTTGATCGGGATTAGTGCTTCTAATATTACAACTCCCTTAACAAAGGAGAGATTGAAACCACATGTATTTGAAATGTGTAGGACATCTTTGGCTCCATCCATGGTAATATCCCATTGCACTACATTTTAAGCTTATGAGATTATTATTTGGTATATGTTCAATTGGATACTAACCTAAGTTTCTCGATGAAGGTGAGGAACCATGATTTTGACCACAAACTGTAAGAGATAATAATAATAATATATGTTTTTATTTTCTCTGGCTCTAGTTCTATTGTGTACTTCTAGTCCTACTACTATCCAAAAGGAAAATCTATGTTGTTGCCTAGATATGACAAGTGATAAGTATTATAGTGTTCCTTGAGTGTCGGAAGTCACAAGTAGAAAAAATGAGCGATATATATCCATCGGGATGTGAAAGCCAATAACATCATGCTCAATTTTGGATACAAGGCCCGAATTAATGACCTCGGCCTTGCCTATCTAATTGAACATGACTAGTAGTCCTTCACTGTCACTGGTATTGTGGGAACCCTCAACTACATAGCACCAAACACTTTCACACTAGGTGAGCCATGGAAAAATCAGAGTTGTTTAGTTTTGACATTGTTTCCCTTGAGGTAACCTATGGAAGGTGTGTGAAAAAGGTTGTGGCTAAAACTTGGTTCAACTATTGTTTTTGTGGCTTTTTCCTTTTTGCATATTTTCTTTATAAAAAATATTTTCTTGTTTGAGTCTTTTAACAATAAATGAATGACTCCAATTTTCATTTATTTTTATTTTATTTTTGGTTCTTCAATTTGGGTTTATTTAAATATAAGATATTAGGGTCTAGAGACCCTAAGGTAAAGAGTTTCATTTTTTTGTTGTTTTGGTCTTGGGTGAAACTTTGTGTCAGGTGGGGTGTGAAAGTAGTGGGTAACAATGTCTCCATGATTTCGATTTTGAGCACCCATGTTCTCACTGTGGCCTTATGAAATGGGTGAGAGTACCTTTTGGTGATAGTAGAGATCTCTTGTGATAAAATGGCATTTTGATGTGAGCAATAGTCGGTGGTTACATACAAATGACACGACAAATTTATTTGATACATTGTTCGTGATTTTTCTTTGAGATATTTTTATGAAACTATTATTGGAAGCCACTTGATTTCAAGATCAACAATGTGGGACTTTACTAGTAAATGTTGGTTTGACATGAGGTGAATTATCTGGTACATAGCCACATGAAATTCATTTGAAATTTGAATTCGATATGATTTTGGTGTTAGGGAAAGATGCTCAATTTGAGGTTGTATTAATTTATTGTTTAATATAATCAATCATTAGGTGCAACATTCTTGGAATTTAGTGTTAAGAACAAATAAATTGCTTCTTAAGTGGCATACATTGTTGAATTTTACTATTTCTCAAGAAGCAATTTGTGTAGAACCATATTCAAGTCATTTATTAAATTGTGATTCAAGCTTTACATCGGGGTTGAGTTGTTTCATACAAAATTAGCGAACAACTATAGTCCCTTTTGTGAATTGTATATTATATTGATGGGGTGCGTAGAGGCCTCTATGTCCATCCAAATCCATTAGATGACAGTCGGTTCATCTGGATCATTCCACGCCCCCTCTCTAGTCAATCGTGTATAGTCACCCAATCCATGGTTGTCCAATGATGTAATCATATCCATTCATCCAAATAACATGTGGTCATCCATCTATGAATGATTATTTCCTTCAATGTTTCTTTTGTCATGCACTTATCTTTGGCTCTAAGCGACATCACTATCGTAGAGATGATTCTTTGGTCATCCATCTCATATAGTTCCTAGGGGAGATTGAATCCCAGTAGTGACCAAGGGGGTGCTATGGCTAAGATCCATGTTGTTTGAATATTTCAGTGACAATAACACTCCCTCTATGGAAACCATGGCCCTAAGAGGTGTTGAGCCAAGGAATATTTTTCCACCCTTGTTGAATAACCAAAGAAGTAGCCAAAGAAACATGGTGGACTCATGGGTGAGTCCTAGGAACATCATCATTTCTTAATATGGCCCTTTTCATATTCCTTGTGGAGGAATGTCTACAATGTGAATCACTTGGACATGACAAGGGGTGGTGGCACTATCACTGGAAACCCTAACTTCAAAGAGGTTGTCACTTCCTATAAGACAATTTACATTAACTTCACTATTGAGAGTACAACAATTGATCTAAACATATTGGCTCCTAATTTAGATAACGTGGATGATGCAACTACAATTTCTTCATGGGATCATGCATTTATGACTAGTTCCACAATGATTCATTATACTACTATGAACCCCTTTGACTGCCTCTTACTAGTGTTGGTGCCTAGCAGGTTTATTTTGTTCGATGAGATTGTGTCCCAACCTAAGAAAATACATTTAGAAATGGAGACGAGAAGAGAAAAGAAAAAAACACATCCATGGTGGATAAGACAATCTCATGGATCACTTACTTGAATTTCTTAGTAGGGTGGACAATCTCATGGCTTGCTTATAACCTTACTCAGAGATCCATCCACATTCAATTATATTATAGTCAGATGTGTTCCCATGTTGTTCAAACCCTTTACAACATATTATCATATCCATGGCATTTGTTAATGTTTGAGAGCTCTTGCTTGGTTTATAGTGTCCCTATTGAAAATTCTAGAACCAAGGAGGAACAAAATATGTACAATTGTGCCTCATTTAGTGCCCCATTTAAGATTGGTTGACTCCACCATGATTTACATGATATATTCTCTAGAGAATTAAAAAGGTCTTTACTCCATACATTCCTCCACCAGGTTTATATTTAGATCATGTCACACACATTTTCTAGAGCTTCAAACAAACATATTACATTTAACATATGGATTTCTTTTTATGATGTTGTTTACACCATCAGGGACAATTTCTAGTTTTTTTTTTTTCTAATATATCCACAATTGATATAATTTCACTATAAGGTAATTAAAATTTAGGTAGTGGTTGAATGTGTGTTTTCACCTAGAGAGATTATATTAAATGATCTTGTGACTTGTGCACACATAAGTGGATCAAATCCCACCCCCATGCCCTTTAATTTAAAATCTTGGTGGGTTAGCTCGAGAGGATAAGTGTTGTGGTTATAATGCAAGAGGTCTCAGGGTCAAGTCCCTGACCAACTATATTGTTGAGATTGTTGGGACTCACTCAACGTCCCCACCAGGTTAGGCCCCATAATTAGGGATACCAGTTTACCTTGTTTACCATCCATGGATTATGGTTAAGTACCTAGAGGGTTTTCCATGAGGGTTTCCTTGGAAAGAAAAAGGTAACTAAAAGTGATTTATTTAAATATTATAACAATTTGAGTGCATTGAATTAATATTATTCTCAATTCAATCACTTAACTAGAGGTAAAAGTAACAAGAAGGCTTCCTTGAGATTAAGGCTCTTGATTATCCTTTCATTTCTCCAATCAATTTTCTATCTTTTATTTATCTACAATGCTCTTTAAGTGTAGAATTCCCACATAGAACCTTTAATATACATGATCATGTAGATCCTTTATTATAGATAGATCCAAAAATAGGGTTTCCCGCTATCTAAGAGTATTACAATGGAATGAAATCGGCTCACAACACTCTAAAAAGATCCCTCTAGCTAAGAAATCATGGGTGGGTTGTATGTATTATGTGACTAAAACATTTACTTTAGATGGTTTTCAAAGTAGGTTTGTCCCCAATTTGGGAGTAATATAATGAATGTAGTCTATATCCCTTTGGCCAAGAAGCCTCTAGTGGGGTGTATATATTCTTACATGTAAAATTTTAAATATAGAAAGTTCTAAAAATAGGATTTCACCTAGTCTATAAGTATCACAATGGAATGTGGTTGAAAAACAACAATATAGAAAGATCCCCTTCATTAAAAAGCCATGAATAAGGTGTATGTATTTTTCCAAATATTCTTAGACCTTACACCTATACCCAACCACGTCAAACAACCCATTTATCGAGGCCCTATTGTTAGCCCCAATCGCATAGTGCCTTGCATAGGTGGGACAACCATGAGGGTCAAAACATGTTTCTTGAGGATTTGGAATTTACTAAGAGGAATATCACCCCCCTCTCTTTACCATCAAACCAAGATCCCATTGACATATTAACACATCTTAACACAACATTTGCCTAACTTAAAAGAAATTATACTAGATAGAGAGACAACATATCTTTAGAATAAACGATTCTCTTAGTCGATTGAGAATAAGTGCCCTCCTGGATTTCGGGATAACTTGGATTTTGCAAGAAGTTGAACCTACTCCTCCATGAAAAAAAGGGGTTTACCCTCTAGCCACGTAGCCCATGGAATCCCTCTACCATAAAATGATGGAGATGGCTTGGATAACTAAGATGATGATCGACAAAGTGAGTTCAGAAATGGAAGATGCCAGACAGAAAGGTCACAAGGAAAGAAAGAAAATGTTGGATGAAATCTTGAGTCGCCTCAGCAGTCTGGAAACTATTACCAAACTGTTAGTTGAGGTCGAGAAGGACCAGAAATCCCAGATGGAGCAGTTGGCTACTCAGTTCCACCTCTATCTGCGCTATGTCCACCACATGGACATCATGATGGTCGATGGACACGGTGCACGAGCCCACATCCGGAAGACTCGCACAATCTCCCAGAAGGATGATAACAAGAGCTAGGTGGATGGTGGAAAGAAACACATCATCGTCCTAGACTAGTGAATGGTTAGTCTAATGGTAGTAATGCCAGACTTAGTCATGTTAGTTCTGAGCTACTACCCACCTGGGTTTAGTGATGTGTTTCAGCTTTTGCTTTTATGACTCTGTTGCTTATCTTTTATCAAACTGGATATGGTAGGACTGGCCTGGTTTCCCCTAGTGGCAGAGCAGTCCCACCCCTCGTAAATATCATCATGCACAACTTGGGAACCCCTGGTTTGGTCTCCTTTTAGGTAGACCAGGATGTCCCCCTTTTTTGTATCATAATTTTCTACAGTAATACAACTTCTTACACTCTCTTACAAAAAAAGATAACTAATATACACAATCCAACCATTAATAAAATACAAGTTTAGTTCACCAAATCTTTTGGAAAATCTTACAATTTGACGATTAACAATGTTTAATGAAATTAATAAATACAAGTTTCTTTCACCAAATCTTTTAGAAAATCTTACAATTTGACAACCAATATATACCACTACAACATTTAATGAAAACTTCAGATAGAATATAGATCACTCTTGGAGGTATCAAAAATAAATGGGGTTAGATAAGTTCCTATAAGTATTTATCTAGAAAATTGAATTTCAATTCTTTCGTTTATTTTTTCTCCATATGTAGAAGAGTAAAAATAAATTTAAGATAATATTTGTAAAATCAATACAACTACAAAATCAAAATTTTGTATTCTCCATCCTCTAATTTCCTCAAATTGCAAGTAAAATGTATATATCTTTTAATGATATATAAACTTGAATTTCAATTATTTCATTTAATTTTTCTTTATGTTTAATAAATGTAGAGTAAAACTAAATTTAAGACGATATTTGTAAAATCAATACAACTAAGAACAAAATATTTAATCATATCCATATCAAATTCACTAAAAGTAAAATATTACATGTTTCTACTATACTATTATAGAAACCTAATAGTTATTGATAACCAATTCATATTCAATTTTTTATCATTATGATTCTAAATAATTATCAAATTATAGTTATTGATAACATTATTTGTTTTTGTATTTTTAATCGAATTATTTATTTTATTGAAAATAATTATACACTATGTTAAAGATAGCTAAAGATTCAATTGAAGACATATTGTAAATTGAATTTTCCGATTCTAAATATATTCATTTAATTTTCCAGTTAAAATTATAAAACAATATGCATTTTATAGTTAAAATAAATATAATTGTTTTTATTTTATTTATCATTTGAAATTTTTTCTATCATAA
>ML784616.1:0-20180 GCA_009831015.1 Picea engelmannii | reverse complement strand
ATAAATCCAACACCTGTAACTGAGGGAGATTTGTGATCCATTCAGAGATACCACCTTGGAGCTTATTATAACCAACACTTAGAACTCGTAACCCTTGAAAAGATGAAGGGTATTTGGGAAGCTCACCTATCAATCTATTTTTCTTTAAATCTAGTAATTGAAGTTGAGTACAATTAACTAAAGATAGAGGGAGAGTTCCAGAAAATCTGTTAGAATGAGCAGAGAGAATATTCAAGGTAATTGGAAATACCATGTCTAGATGTCCACTAAGTTTGTTCTCAGACACCTTGATTGTACTTAATTGTGTACAATTCTGTAAAGATGTGGGAATCTTTCCATTCAACTGGTTTTTGGATAAATCTAAGATTGTTAGATTGACACATTTGCCAATATCCTCAGGGATTGTTCCTCTAAGTTTGTTGTCGGACATCATCAAATATGTCATTGCTTTGCAGTTCCCTAGAGTTGCGGGAATCCTTCCACTCAAGTTGTTGGATGATAAATATAGGATCGATAAGTTCTGCAGCGAGCCCAATTCCACTGGAATTCTTCCACTCAAGTTGTTGGATGATAAATACAATTCCACTAAGTTCTGCAACGAGCCCAATTCCACTGGAATTCTTCCACTCAAGTTGTTGGATGATAAACATAGGATCAATAAGTTCTGCAATGAGCCCAATTCCACTGGAATTCTTCCACTCAAGTTGTTGGAAGATAGAGACAAGATCGATAAGTTCTGCAGCGAGCCCAATTCCACTGGAATTCTTCCACTCAAGTTGTTGGAATATAGAGACAAGATCGATAAGTTCTGCAGAGAGCCCAATTCCACTGGAATTCTTCCACTCAAGCTGTTGGATGATAAATCCAGGATCGTTAAGTTCTGCAGTGAGCCCAAATCCACTGGAATTCTTCCACTCAAGTTGTTGGAATATAGAGACAAGATAGATAAGTTCTGCAGCGAGCCCAATTCCACTGGAATTCTTCCACTCAAGTTATTGGAATATAGAGACAAGATCAATAAGTTCTGCAGCGAGCCCAATTCCACTGGAATTCTTCCACTCAAGTTATTACGAGCTAGACGCAAAACCTTTAACTTCTGCAGCGAGCCCAATTCCACCGGAATTCTTCCAGTCAAGTTGTTGTAATTTAAAAGCAGGGTCTCTAAGTTTTGCAGCGAACCCCTGGCTCTTGGTATAGTCCCTATCAAATTATTCTCTGAAATATCCAAATTTCGCAGTAAGGAGAGGCTGCCAAGAGATGGGGAGAGAGCGCCCGCGAGAAGATTGAGGCTGAGGTTAAGCATTTCCATCCCTTTGAGCTGCCCAAACTCGGGTGGAATTCTTTCTGTCAAATTATTAGATGAAAGATCCAACGTACGCAATAAAGAAAGGTTGGCAAGAGATTGCGGAAGAGTACCATGGAGACTTAGTCCAGGAAGGATTAGGGCAACCACTCGATTAGTGCGCTTTCTGCAGGAAACACCCTTCCAAGAGCATACCCTCTTCGAATTCTGAGCTGTCCAGTTGGAGAGCGATCCTAGTGGATCCAATGTGATGGCCTTCCTGAACGAGAGAAGCGCCTCCACGTCCCTTTTATCCTCCAGAATGCGCTCTTTTGAAGAGGGCCGAAGAGGATCATATGGCGGCTCCCTGGACGAACTGAAAGTTGCGGCAGTGGCATAACCCAACGCTGTGAATATAAAAAAGGTGAGAAGCATGGACATAACGGCTTTATCCATCTCTCTCCCGTGGCTGTGAATTCACTTCAATGCCATGACTTCATGCTCCTTTATAGCCATTGGAAAAGTTGCAGGGGAAGGACGATAAAGACACACTCACTAAGTTCTGCAATAAGCCCAATTCCATTGAAATTCTTCCACTCTAGTTGTTAGAATCTAGAGACAGGAATTCTAAGTTCTACAACGAGACCAATTATGTCAGAATTCTTCCTCTCAAGTTGTTGGAATCTGGGGACAGGAATTCTAAGTTGACAAAGGTGAAGAATTTGGTTGGGTAGCCCGTTTAATTCAGTCCAGCACGTGCTTGATGGGAATGCAGTGATGCAGTCAAGCGTGTGTTGACTGAGGAGAATAGGGAGAAAGTTGATAAAGGTAAAAGAATTTGATTGGGTGCTCGTTTAATGCAGTCCAGCAGTCAAGCGCGTGCTTGATGAGATATCATATGCAGTCCAAGGCGTGCTACACGAAGCTTAAGTTTGTCGTATTGTCCAGCGCGTGCTTGACCGGAATATCATATGCCCGTTTAATGCCCGTTTGTCGTATTATCGTATAATGCCCGTTTGTCGTATTGTCGTATGACCGGAATATCATATGCCCGTTTAATGCCGGAATATCATATGTCGTATTGTCCAGCGCGTGCTAGAATTTGTTTGGGTGCCCGTTTAATGCAGTCAAGCGCGTGCTTGACGGGATATCATATGCTGTCCAGGGCGTGCTACACGAAGCTTAAGTTTGTCGTATTGACTCGGGTGAAAACAAAGTTTAAATCGTCGTATTCAATTGGGCATATCGGGGTGAAGAAATTCGCAGAAAATTACTATCTTAAAATGATTTAACATCTTAAAATATTCATACTGCAATATAATTTATGAATATATGTAATTTCATTAATCTAAAATGGTTAGTACTAATTTCAAATCAAAATTACCATTTCCCCTCCTATTTTGAGCAGCTTTAAAAGACTAGAATATTTAGATTATGTTACTATTTGGTAATAGTTAATATATATATTTTTTAAATAAAAGTGGATCCTTATATTAATGACAACTATAAGCTTACAAAAATTCTTGTAGCCTATCTGTGATTGCTTAAATCCCTGTAGTTGAAGGTAGAACAACTAGTAACAAAATTACATGATGTGAATCGGCGCTAGCTCTGCTCTGGCAAAGCCCTCCCTTTACGTGACCGCTTGCCTAACCGAAAGGCGCTCCGCGACTTCACGTGTCGGGTCTTTGCAAGTGAGTCACCCCGACTCTCCTGACCTCCGAACTCTAGAACGGGAGCCTAGCGTGTGCTAGCTCCTCTATTTACCTTCACCAATGTGACCCCTCGCTATGACCTGGGACCAATCTTTCAAGCGACTTCGCACTTTGCATTGTCGGATGATTGCTTGTCTCCCTTATTCTGAATCCCGAACTTGCGCTCGCATCAGATCGACGGTCCACAATCCCCGCGATCCAACGGTTTTGCTCTCCCCTTCACGACTTGGGACTTCGCGCTTCTTGAGATCGAAAGATGGCTCGTGTTCCTTCTTCCAATATCTGAAACCCCGACGCTCCACTTGTCTCAGATCAACAGTCCAAGACTACCTATGATCCAATGGTTCAGATCTCCTTCGCGAACTCAGACTTCGCGAGTTCCCACAACTCCTATCGTCGACTTCTCGAGTTGCGAACTTCCGCCATGACCAAATCTACGGTCCACGTTGTCCTTTCGATCAATGATTGCGATCAAGTCACGAACTCGAACTCCATGAGTTCGCATGACCCTTATTGGGCTTTTTTGATCTACGAATCAGTGAAACACTAATCTCTCGCCACATGTCCACTTTCGATGGACGGTCAAGATTGTTGCGGCTCTTGACTCTTCGAGTATCCTTCTTCGTGCCCAGATCTAATGGTTTAGATATGATCTCCTCTTGTGTTTTCTTCTGAGTGTATGGGCGTGAGATTCGACTGCCAAACTTTGCGACTTTGGCAAGTCCACTTTCATTCAAGGTGCTAAGGCTCATGCTCTTTACTTCTGACGGTTGTTGATCTCCTGCGCTACCGCTTACGGTCACCCTCTCTTCTGATCTTTTGATCATTTCTAACTTAGAAGAATTTCTAAGTATTCAAAGGTGGCACCCCTTCCCGTTGGGCAAGCTCCTTGCATTGGAGCCAGAGGGGTGAGCTTTGGGACTGCCTGGAATTGTGGAGAATGGTCTGCTGCATGGAGTCAACCCCTGCATTGGTGTAGATTTTAACCTTGTACAATATTTACTGTAAACAAATTTTCAGTAAAAGAACAAAAATATACAATGGAAAATACAAACATTACATAGAGATTTTTCCCTTGGAAACCCAAACCGGGAAAACCAACATATTTTATATTCATTCATTGGGTTACATTGTTTACAATACAATATACATATAGGAGCCAACAACATCCAAAACCCTAACCCAATGGTGTGGATTAGTCCAAAACCCTAATTCCTTAAACGGAAATAGAAAACCATCGACAAAGAAACCATGTGCCGAAAAACCACCTAAATATATGACACTACTCCTTGTGCAAATAATATAACACATACCCAACATTCTCCCACTTGTTGTTTTCTTTGCATATAAGGGGTTACAGGGTTACATAGTCAACAATCCAAGGCAACAATGCCCATGGATCCTCTACACCAAGAGAACTTCTCAGCGCTCACAAATATTTTTAATGAATCTGCAACATTCTTCAAAGTGTCCACCTTCATCAACAATACTTTATTTTGTTCAACCATGTCTCTCACAAAGTGATATTGAATATCAATATGCTTTGTATTTGAATGATAAGTTGGGTTCTTTGGCAAAAAAATTGCACTATGATTGTCACAATCTATCCTTACAGCTTGTTGTACCAACCCAATGCCTAAACACAATCTTTGTAACCATACTGCTTCCTTACTTGCATGAGTGGCTGCCATGTATTCAACTTATGTAGTTGAAAGTGCCACTACAACCTGCCTTTTTCTCATCCAACTTATTGCTCCTCCAAACAGGTTAAACACATACCCACTTGTAGATCTCCTATGATCCATATCTCCAGCCCAGTCTGCATCCACAAAGCCATGTATAGCCACCACTCTGTCCAATCCCGGTCTTCCTTCGTAGCACAATCCATAGCTAGCAGTGCCATGCAAATACCTGAAAACCCTTTTTACTGTTGTCTAATGTTCCTTCCCTGGTTTTGACATATACCTGCTCAAAACTCCCACTGCATGTGCAATGTCCGGTCTAGTATAGACCATTTCATACATCAAATTGGCAACTGCACTCGCATATGGAACATGAGACATGTCCTCCTCCTCTTCATGTGTCTTGGGGCACTGATCCGCAGATAACTTTATCCCAACAGGAATAATAACCTTGACCGATTTACATTCCTGCATATTAAACCTCTGCAATATTGTCTCGACATATTTTCTCTGATTTAACCAGAGTTTCCTCTTTTTCCAATCTCTTTTAATTTCCATGCCCAAAATGAAATTTGAAGCACCGAGATCCTTCATGTCAAATTAAGAGGACAATTGATTTTTCACATCTTAGATAATCTACTTGTTGTTTCCTATCAATAACATGTCATCCACATACAAGACCAAATAAATCAAATGATCACCAATTAATTTAAAATACACACAATGATCCTCTTTGCTTCTTGTGAAGCGAAGTCCTAGCATATAAGTATCAAATTTTTGATACCACATCCTTGGTGATTGTTTTAAACCATACAATGACTTTTTCAGCTTGCATACCAGCTCCTTCTTTCCCTTCACAACATAACCTTCTGGTTGCTTCATATAGATTTCTTCTTCCAAATCCCCATGTATGAATGCTGTCTTCGCATCCATTTGTTCTACTTCAAAATCAAATGCAGCAACAACATATAACATAAATCTTATAGAGGTTAACTTGGAAACAGGAGAAAAAATCTCACCAAAATCAATTCTCTCAACCTAGGAATAACCATTTGCTACTAATTGAGCTTTGTATTTCTCCACTTTTCCTTCTGGATTCAACTTTTTTTTAAATACCCATTTGCTTCCAATGGGCTTTCTTCCAGTCGACAACTCCACTAGATCCCAAGCCTCATTCTTATCCAAAGATGCCATTTCTTTGTCCATGGCCCTTTTCCAGAGATTTCCATCCTTTGAATCCACTGCCTCCCTGACAGTTCTAGGATCATCATCTGTAATAGACAGAGCAAAATTTGAACGGAAATCGGATGGACTATACCTTTCCAGTAGCCTTCTTTCTCGAATTGATCTCCTCAATACTGGAGTATGAGGATCTTCTTCTTCTGATTCCTGTTCTTCTATAGAGTCTGATTCATCATCCTTTAAATCAAACTCTATTTTCTCTGGTTCTTTTTTACTTGGTAGGACTTCTTGTTTGACAACATCCTTTATTTCTCTAAATACCACATCTCGGCTATACACTACCTTCTTAGTTTTTGATTTCCAAAGCTTATAACCTTTGAGACCATATTTATATCCAATAAAGATACACTTTTCGGCCTTCTTATCTAGCTTACTCCTATTTTCCTTTGGAACATGAACATATGAATCACAACCAAATACCTTGAGATGTGTGAGAGAAGTTTTCTTACCAATCCATACCTCTTATGGAGTCTTGTCATCCAACGCTGATGAGGGTGATCTGTTGACTAGGTAACATGCAATACCGACTGCCTCTTCCCATAATTCTTGCCCTAGCCCGGCACCACTGAGCATGCACCTTGCTTTTTCCATCAGCATCCTATTCATCCTTTCTACAACTCCATTCTGCTGAGGTGTATATGGAATAGTATTCTTCCTTGCTATACCGGATTTCTTACAGAATTCTTCAAATTCATACCCGCAAAACTCTCCACCATTATCTGTCCTCAACACCTTAACTCTTTTCTCTGTTTGATTCTCAACAAGAGCTTTAAACTCTTTAAATCTGTAAAAAAAATTGGATTTCTTCCTGAGGAAATATATCCAAGTATTCCTCGAGAAGTCATCTATAAATAAGACATAGTACACAGATTTTCCCAATGATGGGACTGACATAGGTCCAAAAACATCACTGTGAACTAGCTGCAAAATTCTGTAACATCCCGCTCTGGCACACTGAGCGAACTTATTCTTTGAGGACACTTTCTCGCAAGTGATCCAGATTATTATGCTATTAAAACTTTTAATTTTGATTATGAGGTGTTATGGGTTGATGACATGTTGTTTTACCGCATTGACATAGACAGGTGTTATTGACTCGGTTTTACTGAGTGTGCAGGATTATGGACCTCGAGGATGTAGTGGCATCGATGGAACCCCTTGGACTCCGAATCGATTCAGAGAGTGTACCATTGGGGTTTGATTGTTTTATTGTGATATTAGTGCCTCTGATTATATAATATGATATGGATATGTTATGACATGATTTGTTGATGATGCAGGCTAACGATAGCTTGCCGACCAGACTCGCATGTGGAGTAAAGGGGTCACGCATGACTACCATATATTTTGAGGGAGAGGTGTGGACAACAGCCCTGCGACAACCTACTAGCACTCCTGCTGTGGCTCGAACTATAGGTTAACGTTTACCTAGTTCGAGAGGACCCACGATGTCGTGAGGGCAGACTGCGACAGTCGCTCATGATGATTCTAAGGGGTGCACAATAAGGCAGGGGCCTTATTCCTTAGAGGCCCTTAGTCTCCCATAATTTCAGCTGGAGGAGTGTTGACTCCAGGGTTTATTGATGCTTACCAAGTCATTCAAGAGGTGAGTGGCACCCTTGGAGCACATAGTGCATCCTTAAGGGCACATCACGCAAAGGAACAGATGAGGCAAGTGACACCCTTGGAGCACCTAGTGTGTCCTGAAGGGCACCTCGTGTTGTTGATGATAGAGGAATGAACCTAGATGGCCTTAGGACGAATAACGTGTTAAGTATTTTTAAAACAATTTCCCTAATTAAATGTCGCCCAGTACAAAATTCAAGGTCTAAGTCTAAATTACGTTAGTGGTATAATTTTGTCTATCTATAAAAATAATAATAATAAAAATAAAAACAACTTAAATAATAATTATGATCTTCATTAAATCTTGTAACATGAAGGGAGTAAGAAATTTAATTTATTCATAAAAAAATAATAATAATAATATGTTGAAATAAAATTTAAAAAGGGTTAAATTCCACACCTGCCTTTTTGAGTTCTAATTAAAAAGGGGAAAGAGGGAAAATCTAAAATTTTAGAAAACTAGGAAAAGAGGTAAACATAAAAAGGGAAAAAGGGGAACATAAGGGAAAAAGAGGAAGGTCAAACTTAGTAAAACATCTACCATTTAAGAGCTTTCTAATTTAAACTAAACTAGCAATTTAATAAAAGGGAAAGTTATTAAAACCTGTAAGAGAATTTGGGGACACCTAGGAGTGATTCTAGGAGTAACTCTAGGTGGGTGAGGGAAATAAAAGATAATTAATTAATTAAAGAAGTTAATTTATGGAGGAATGAAGGGGATGGGTGACACTTGTACGGGGAGGAATTTTTAGTAATTTAATTTTAAAAACTTAACTAAAAGAGAATTTTTGGAAAGTAAGGAACCACGAAACTCTATATAATGAAGGGAGGTGATGGAGGTTGGATCATCTTATGTTTATGTAACGTTACGCTGCAGAAATATCTACTTGAATGATTTAACTTGTGGGAGTTGGGATACCTAGCTCGGTGAGGAGTGGTAGCTCGGCCTTGTGAAGCGAGCTGGGAGCTAGTCGAAATCTCTGGATAGTGTGTGTGTGGCCCCTTTGCGTCTTGGGGGGCTAAGGGGGAAGAAGAGTACCCCTAGCATTGGTTGGGAGGTACCAGTGAAGTCTCACCGGTTGGCAAGCGGAAGTGGCACAGAGCGTGCAGGACGTCATTCAGAGCCGACGATCAGGCAATGGTACACTCTCTTCATTTTTGTTTGGTAGATTGTATTAGGACTTATGCTTGGATCTACTTATTTATTGGAAAAGTAAACTAATGTCCTTTTAAGTTGATGATGGAAACTTTCTTAGCCTGGCTCAATGGTTGTTGTCCTGCATGGCCTTCATTTTCCCGCATGTCTTGACCACCTGGCTGTGATTGATTGTGTCCTTTGTGGTTGCTTAGCTTTCATCCCTAGCTCGCCAGTCCTCACCTGAGCAGTCGGCCAGGAGCCCGATCTACAGTCATCGCCTTAGCGTTAAAAGACCTATGGATCTCAACGCCCTGCTTTTCTGTGCGAGGATGAGGAGCAAAAGACGAACCTGTTAGTCGTCTACCCCTTTCATTTTTCTTGGCTAACTGAGGGTCCTTGCACCTGTTCATGTGGAGTAAATCTGCCACGATTATCATTCCGTCCTCCCCAAAAGAAACTTACTCTACGTTTTACCTTTATTTTGTTGATTGCGCTTGGACAGTTTCAGTGTTTAACTATCCATTTTTGGGACAACGTTTTCTGTTGTGTGTCTTTAGTCTCCCTTTTATAGATCCTTACCAACGATGTCCCTTACACCTCAACGGTGATTAATTCTTGGGTGGCTGCGATGGTTGCATACATTTGGGTTGTGTTTGTTATTGGCTAAGATTGATTACAGTGATTGGTTGTTTGTGTGGTGAGCAGTGTTGACAGAAATTGAAACATATCTTAGACAAAAAAAACAATGTTTTTGGATAGACAACAACATTTTTTATTTTTTTTAGACAACGAAAGTATTATCCATAGATGGAATGGTTAATACCTACGTTTTTATTTGTCAAACAGAGTTGACCCTGTGTTTACCTAAGCGATTTCTAAACAATGTTTTATCCCCTGGGCGTTTACATTTACCCTTGTTAATATTCGGCCCTTGCATCTACTCCCTTTAATTTTGGGCGCTTTAATATGGATTTTATGAATTTAAATGTTGTCTTAGCGAGTCAATATTCTTGACAACGATCTTAAATTTCACCCTTCAGTCAGTCTTTCTAGATCGTTATTTTTACTATTGATTGGTCCGTCGGCGCAGTGTTGAGTTTGTAGATAGGACAAGTTTATTCTTTTTCCCTCTGATATAGAATCATTCCATAACGATTTCCCCTTTTTCAATTGAGTGGCCTGTCTATGTGAGTCCTTACCTCCTTCACCTGCCTGCATTTTCGTTTTAATGTGGCAGCGTGTTAGGATGAGTTTGGGTTGCGATTTGTATTAAGAATACTACTGTGCGAATACATCTGTTTCTGGGTGATTGCCCCTGAAGGAGAGTGCATTTTGCAAAAAAAAAAAAAAACAACTACTGCTGTTGATGTCTTGTTTCCTGGCGATTTGCCATTCAATGCGTGGCTGAGGTTTCCGTAGATGCCCACGGTCTGCCCAACAAAGTTTGACTGAAATTTTTGTCCACGCCCTTGATTTTTCTGTTAAACTGAGGTCCATGTTGTTTCTTTGATTGACCTCGAATGGAAACCCTGGCCCTGTGGATTCCCTTCGTTTTACCGAGCAAGTTGTCATGGGTGACTATGAGAATCTCTTGCAGCGATTTTTCCCCCTTGTTTTCCATAGCAAATTCTTGTAGTGGATGGTTTACGCGTTCGCCCTGTGAACTGCGTCCTCAGTACTCCCTTGGAAAGTCATTGATTTAGCGTTGGTAATTTCTTGATCCACCTTCTTTGTAACTCCTTGGTTAGAAAGACACCTCCAACGGTTGGGTAACTTACTGGTGATGACAGTCAAATAATTACATGACACTAAATTTAAACGACAGTAAATTAATAACAGTAAATCTAAATGATAGTGATGGAAGTAATTTATTAATGACTATAATTTATGTCAAGGAAAAGAATTCCTAATTAAGACACCATAGATTAGCTTTAGTTTAATGGCAAATTGATTCATGTCGGACCACGTCCTCACATTTTTGTCAGTGATTCATGCTTGACTAGACAGCAAGGGCGGTTTCAATGAAAAGTCAATTCTGGTTATGGTTAACCTTACTTTTACTCAACATCTTAATGTGAACAAGAAGCTGGTTAAACCTAACTACTTTTAAAATGGCCAGACGGCGTGTTGGATGTTAAAGTCATTAATAGCAACATAATCTTAGACATTGTAAATTGATATAGCGAATGTTGTTTATATATTGGCAATTGCTAAAGTTAGAACCTATTAATGTTAGTATATATTTGTAGTTAATGTCTAAAATCGTGATTAGGACTTGCTAATTTGGATGGCTTTTAAGGTCAATTGGGATTTTCAATTTGCTGACTAGTTGTGATTTAGACTTACTAACTTGTTTTGCTTTTAAGGTTGAATTTAGATTTGCAAATAGTTGACTAGCTGTAAATTAGACTTGCTAATTTAGATATGTAATTGATGTTAGTTGGATATATAAATATCACCTAATTGGTAACTCAAACTCGCTAAATTTGAGTCATAATTCATGATAAGTTTGGTTGGTAATTTGTTGACTAATGGAAATTAGACTGGTTAATTGATCTGTAATGAAAGCCTATTTAAATCGTAGATATTGGCAATTCAGCCTTGATCAATGGTTGGGTTGTAGACGAAGTCGTTTTTAGCTTGCTCTTCCCATTGAAGGGGTTGTTTTTTATTATTAATTAATGTTTGTACTTGGTTTTGTAAACGTACAATGTGTTTGGTTTTGCTCACCGTAAGGGTTCTAGTTACTTTTGTAATTAATTTTGGGTGTGTTGGGTTGTTAGGATGATTGTCCCTAGCTTAGTAGACTTGGTCTGCTTATGTCAGGTGGGATGTAGACACCTCCTTGTTCCTCAGAACAGTTGCCGGCCCTGAGACCTTAAATGGTCAAAATCGATGGCAATCTGAGCTTGAGCGTTGCTTTTGTGTCCTGGAGGTCCTAACCATTGCAGGGTAGAATGGGCATGTAGTCATTCTTATTCTTCGTCGGTTGAATGTTGTACATTGCTTCCAGGTGCTTGATGTGATTTTATGTTAGGTTGTCATGTTGTTGCTGCGTGAGTTGCATGTGTTGTGTTCGTCTTCATGTTTCAATGTTGAGTATAATGTCATTATTACCTTCCTACACACACACACACACAAAAAGAAAAAAAAAATTAAGGGTGATTTTATCGGTTGTACATCGTGGGAGTCATACTAGATGGGGATGTCACAAATTCCTTCTGCCCTCTTTTCACCAGAGGGGAATCTTACTCGATTCTACTTCCCATATAGACAATGTTCACAGAAATCAAAATCCAGAGAGAAGTTAGACATACCTTGAACCATACCTTTACCGTGTAGTATTCGAAGACCCTTCTCTCCTATATGCCCCAATCTTTGATGCCACGACATAACCTTTTCTCCAGAGACTATAGGAGTTATTTCTTCTTCAAATCCAATATCAGGAACAATGAAACTATTACACCCATCATAAATAGTGCTTCTTGAAGCTTATAAAGAGTTCCAAACCTTAACCCCTTTCAGCAACACCATTGCTCCTCGAACCATCCTGCAGGTTTCCTTTTCAAATATTGTTTTTACCCCTGCATCGTCCATTTTTCTTACAGAAATCAAATTTCTAGCCAAACCTGGGATGTAAAGAACACCAAGCAATGTTCTAATACTTCCATCTATGAGCCTCAACTTGACTTTTCCTCGTCCTATGATTCTAGTTGTCGAATCATCACCTAAGAAAACAATACCTCCATCATACCTTTCATATTCACAGAACCACTCCCTGTGGGGAGTCATCTGAAAGGATGCACCAGAGTCAACCAACCATGTCTCATGATCTGTGTGTGTGCTTGAAGAAGCCAAGTACACATCCCCTCCTTCTTCCTTGGAGGTCTTTTCTTCTGTAGAAGGAGATTCTTCAGATCCCTTCTTTTTCTCAACTTTGGATCTACATTGCTTCTTGTAGTGCCCTTCTTTTCCACATCTCCAACATACCCTTACAAACTTTTAGGGATATTTAGATCTACCCTTAGACTTAGATCTCCCACTTGAGAAATTAGATCTATTTCTTTCTTGGGAACGTCCTCTTGCAAATAATGCATCTGTGCTCTGTCCTTCCATATTCTTACGTCTCATCTCCTCCGATAACAAGGATGAGACCACTTCATCAAACTTCAAGGCAATTGTATTACTACCTATGGCCACAACCAAACTATCCCAGGAGTCTGGTAAAGAACACAGTAAACTAATACATTTATCTTTATTTGAAATTTTAATCTCAATAGATACTAACTAACTTACCATTGTATTGAAAGCATTCAAATGCTCTGCCACTGAGTCTCCATCTCTCATCCTCAGGTTATACATCTTCTTTCTCAGGAATAATTTGTTTACTAGGGACTTAGACTAATACAACTTCCCCAACTTTTCCCATAAATCCTTGGCTGTAGCTTCCTCTGACACATTCAATAATACTGAATCAGAGAGACATAGTCGGATTGTGCTCTTTGCCTTCTGATCCAACTTTTTCCAGTCATCTGTTGAAGTTCCTGTAGGTGTAGTACCTGGATCTACTGCGATCCACTGATTTATGTCCACCAAAAAATCTTCCATCTTAAGCTTCCACAACTCAAAATGTTTCCCATTAAGCTTATCGATCTCCATCTTCGAATTGCTTGCCATTTCTTTTCACCTGAAAAATCAATATCATAGATCTCCCAATGTAACAAGGCTTATCACAGTCACGAGCCAAACCCTTGACCACAAAGGCGTCCCCCTGAAGCCAATAAAGCTTTGATACCAAATGTAGATTTTAACCTTGTACAATATTTACCACAAACAGATTTTCAGTAAAAGAACAAAAAGATACAATGGAAAATACAAACATTACATAGAGATTTTTCCCCTGGAAACCCAAACTGGGAAAACCAACATATTCTATATTCATTCATTTTGTTACATTGTTTACAATACAATATACATATAGGAGCCAATGACATCCAAAACCCTAACCCAATGACCTGGATTAGTCCAAAACCCTAATTCCTTAGCCAGAAATAGAAAACTATCGACAAAGAAACCATGTGTCAAAAAACCACCTAAATATATGACACATTTCCCGAGGCACTATTCCACGTGCAAAGAATATAACACATACCCAACAATTGGCTAGTCTGTCCGCAACTTTTTTTTCACTTTGCTAAATGTGTGAGGGGGTTAGAGTTAGAGAGGGTCTGAGAAGTTCCTAGAAGCTATATAGGGGGCCGGGGAGGTGCCAACTGGGGGTGATTTTCCCTGGGTCTCTTCCATTTAGGATTTTTGTTGCCAAGTCTATTATGATTTTGGAATCTCCTTCAATGCTCAGACAGGTGAGGTTTTGATCTAGAGCCATTTGAAATCCTTTGATAAGACCCCAAATTTCTGCTAAATTGTTGGTGTCACATCCTAGATTTTCTGCAATTAGGCTGTGAATTTGACCCAAGATGTTTCTTATGACCACTCCATAGCCTGAGTGTACTGGATTTCATTTTGAAGCGCCGTCGAAGTTGAATTTGTGGAAGCTAGGCAGGGGGGGGGGAAGCCACTTAGAGGGATCGAGGACTTTTGAAATTAGGGGGGGGCTACTGAGGAGAGGTAGATTGTGCAAATGAGAAGCCCCAAGAGTTGAGGAGCAAGAGCTCATTTGGATCAGAGGGGAAATATTCCTGGGTCCACAATTGTAGCTGAAGGGTTTCCTGCAGATGCAAGAGGATTGTATTCAAGAGGAGGGTGGGCAGAGAGGGATGGGAATGAAATATTCTTCTATTTCTCTCTTTCCATAATTGTCAAACTATGAAGCCTGGTAAGAGTTGCCAGGTTCTGTTCAGGATAGGACTTTTGAAGGAACCAAAACCCCAATCCCTGATTGTGCTTATGATGTTTTTTTTAACTCGTTTGGTTCTTCGCATGAGATGAGTGGCTTGGTTCCAGATGTTCTCACTTAGTGGACAGTTGTTTAGGAGGTGCTCCATGGTTTCTGCCTAGAGATGGCAGAGATGGAAAATCGAGGAGCCAATGAAACCTCATCTTTGTACATTTTCCCAGGTTAAGATATTGTTCTAAAGTAGAAGCCAAAGGAACATAGAGATTTTGGGCTAGAGCTTTGATTTCCATATTGTTGTCCATATGCTATCTTTTTGAAGATGTTGGAATTTCTCCTGTAGAGTGTATCCCTCTTTAAGAGTGACGCTTCCAGGAGCTGTGTATCCCCATATGAGAATTTCTTGGTTTGTTCTTTTCTGGATTCGCCTTTGGGATGTTGCTTGTTTCCAGTGCTGTAGGTCACATTCCATTGCCACTTGGAGTTCTTGATGGGTTGATTTCCATATTCACCAGGGAGAGTTTTTGGGGGTGTCTGACCACAAATCTGTTACTTTGAGGGTGACAAAATCTTGAATGTGATTTTCATAGGATTGTAGATTTTCTTCCAATTGTAGGGGGGGCATTTGCTGCAAGGAATCCATCCGGAACAGGGCATTCTGGCCATTGCAAACTTCCTAGAAAACATGTTCCTGTATTAGTGGCCGATTTTTCTAGGCCACATTCCAGATGTTGGAGCCTTGAATTTTCTCATGCATTCTTATAATATGGCTTTGATGTGTATTTGGGGAATATTTGCATTTCCAGAGTTTTGCCCATATCTCTGCAGGAGTTTTGAGCCATCTCCACCAAAGTGTTTCTCCCATGGTGCTATTTAATTTTCTAGGGTCCCAGAGGCCCAAACCACCTGAAAATTTGGGCTTGCAAACTTTGTCCCAGTTGACTAGGGCCCATTTTTTATCCGAGTTATGTCCAGGCCAGAGAAAGTTTCTTTGCAGATTCCTTATTTTCTTTATGACCGATTGGGGGGCATCTAAGGCTGAGAAGAAGTAAGCAGGGATGACTTGAAGGACTGAATTTAAGAGAACGATTATGGCTAGAAGGTTGAGGGAACGAAAGGTCCAATTGCTAAGATGCTTGTAAATGGAGAGTAGGAGAGAGTCCCAGGAGATGTTTTTGGCTGCTGAGTTAGAAAGAGGGAGTCCTAGGTAGTGAGAGGGTAGAGTGTAGCTAGGGGTATTCAAAAGTTGAGAAAGGTGTTGTTGGATTTCTTTTGGAGTATTGAAAAAGAAGAGCTGTGACTTGGCCATATTAAAGGTGGTGCCGGAGGCTTCGCTGAAGTCAGAGAGGATGGATCTTAGTTTGATTTCTTCTTGCATGGTGGAGGTGTTCATTAGCAATGTGTCATTGAAAAATTGACTATGGGAGGCTGTCGGTTGTAACCCATGAAGAGGGAGGCCTTGGAGGGATACATTTTGAATTGAAGCCTTGATATAGTGTCCTAGGCCCTCAACCATTATGACAAATAGGAAAGCGAAGAGAGGGTCACCTTGCCTTATTCCTCTTGTGGGAGAGAAGGGTTGAGAGGGGACTCCATTGACGAGGATTGAGAAAAAGTTTGAGGAAATGAGGTTCATTATCCAAGAGATCCAATCCTTGTTGAAACCGAAAGCCTATGGAAGAGATTTCATGTACTGCCAGCTTAATTTTTCAAATAATTTTTAAAGGTCAAGTTTTAGAACCATACTTGGAGTACGGGTGCTTTTGAGCGAATGAATGATTTCATGGACAAGTATGACACTATCCATGATTTGACTTCCTTCGACGTATCTTGATTTCTCCTTGGAAATGATGAAGGGGAGTATTGGCTTGAGTCTTAGAGCTATGACCTTGGAGATGATTTTATAGATCACGTTGTAGAGTGTTATGGGTCTGAAATTATTCGGGTTTGTTACTCTTTCTTATTTGGGTATTAGGGTGAGGAAAGTGGCATTTAGTGATGGAATAACTTTGCCTGAGATGTGTGATTCCTCCACCAGCTGCCACACTTCATCCCTTAGCATTGGCCAACAAGAGTGGAAAAGTCTGTGGTGAAGCCATTTGGGCCTGGAGCCTTGCCTGTGGGTAAATCCTGAATGGCCTGATCCACTTCTGCTTGCGTTATTGGTGTCATGAGAGCCTCATTATGTTCTTGGGTGATAATAGTTGGTATATTTTGTGTCACCCGCTCTATTGGTAAGGTACGTTCCACCTTTGGTTCTGAGAGGATATCCTTGTAGAAGTATGACAACTCGTACAATATTTCCTGATGAGTGAACAAGGTGTTTCCTTGTGGGTCTTCCAGCTTCGTAATGCGATTGATGAGGCATCTGTGGATCATGGACCGATGGAAGAACTTGGTGTTTTTCTCTCCCTCGTTGAGCCATTGAACTCGATATTTGTCTCCACGGGATTTCTTCCTGCTTATATCTTTCCTCCAGTTGCCTTTTGATTTCATTCTCCTCTTGTTGCTGAGTGATTGTGTGTCCTGAGTTAATGATTTGCCTCTGAAGGTCCTCTAGTTTTTGTTCCAACAGTTTCCTTTCCTGGAAGATGTTTCCAAAGACTTCTTTGTTCCATTTACGCACTTGTTGTTCAAAGTATTTGAGATTTTGCTGGAAGCGATACATTTTTGTACCCCTCTGTATTTCTACTGTGCTCCACCAGTGACAGGCTAGCTCCTGGAAGTCTGGATGGGAGAGCCAAAACTTTTCAAATTTGAAGGGTTTTAACTTGGGGGTGGTGATGGTGTCAACCCATAGCTAAACCGACCAGTGGTCCGAGCTTGCCTTCGGGAGGATGTTGGAATCTACTAGGGGTCCTTCCAAAAGGAGAGTTTCCGAAATGAGGAAGCGATCTAGCCTGCAGGCTATTTGTTGGTGACCTGATCTTTTGTTGGTCTAGGTGTAGGTACCATTGCTATTCTCTATGTCTACCAGTCGGAGATTCTCTATGAGTTTCTGGAATTTTACGCTATCCTGCTCCAGGCATTTCCCCCCCTCTCTTTTCTACTCCTGCGTGAGAATCATGTTGAAGTCACCCCCGATGATACATCACTTGCGCTCAGCTAGAGAACCTAGGTAGGCTAGGCTCTGAAGAAAGAGGTCTTTGTCTTGGATGTTCTGCGGTCCATAGGCATTTGTGGTCATTCCCTCTTTGTTTGAACCTATGGCTCTGTAGTACGTTGTGATGGTATTTGGAGTGGAGAAGCCTTGATCAAGGATGACTGTAACATGATTCCAAAGTATGGCCAGGCCCCCTGAAGCCCCTTTCAAGTCCATTTCATATGATTCCCAGTTACGCCAACATATTTTGAGGATATCTTCTGCAGTTTTCCCTCCACATTTTGTCTCTTGTATCAGGAGTATATCAGGGTCTTCCATTTTGATGCAATTTCAGAGAATCCTTTGTTTGGATCTTCCATTTAGGCTTCTGATATTCCAGGTGAGGATATTCATAGTTAACAGTTTGTTTGGTGGGAGAAAGATCTCTTGGGGAGCTTTTGAATCTGTCCCGAGTTGATCATATAGTTTCTCGCCTCCTTTATTAGCTGATGAGCCAATTTTTTGCCCCGTTGCTTGTTTTCTTTTGAGTGTTTTCTTGGATCTTGGTTTGGGTCTATGGTGATCCCCAACCTAGATGTAGCCCTTGCTGATGAGTCCAGAAATACTTTGTGAACTTTCCTGAGTTGGTCCTCTGGTAAGGTTTGGAGATCCTTCTTGTTGAGTGCTTCTTCTAACTTGTCTAGGTTGATTTCTGCTAGGTCTTGCTCATCCATTTCCATGACTGTGTCTTCCTCTCTTTCTGGTTCTTTCCTTGAGACTGGGTGAGTTTGTGGATCTTCTTGGTTTTCTAGGGTTTGATACTCTTGTGGCAGATGATCTTCCGTGTGCTTGCTGTGATATTTCCCAACAGTCTTGTGGGGGTTTTCCACCTCTTCTGCCTCTGGAAGGCGATTAAGGGATTCAAATGAATTATTATTTGGGTTCTTTCTTCCATTGATGGTTGTGGGATTCTTCTTCTCTTGTCTCTTTCGATTTTGAACTTGGGTAAATCCTTCCTTTGATTTATCTCCAACTTCCCTCTTGGGGGGGGGGGGCATTGAGAGGGCAGTCTCTGAAAAGGTGTCCATGTTCATGGCATTTTCGACATCTGAAAGGGATGTATTCATAGTCTATGGTTTGGGCCCATTCCTCATCTTGGTATTCTAAGGTGACTGTGCCTGACAAAGCTTTGGAGATGTTCATATAGATACATATCCTTGCATAAGAGGTGTATTTTATCTGTTTGGTAGCTTCAGAAGATTTGACGTATTTACCCAGGGTGTTTCCTATGCCCATTAAAATTTCCTCTAACCAGAGCTCTTGAGGTAGGGAATAGAGGTGAATCCATACCGGTGCGTATGCAAAGTTTTCCTTTTTCTGGGCATAAGCGGTCCATCCAGAAACGTAGGTAAAGGCCAATTGAGTTATAGAAATATGGTCCTCCTTCAAAGATCTTGTCCTTGTACTCTAGGTTGTAGAATATTACTATAAATAATCCTTTGGAGATTAGTTGGAGCTCATAGTCTCCCTTGGGGTTCCACCACGCCTTGATCCAGCGAGCTAGGTCCTTTTTTGAGGGCCAGAGACCTAAGATTTTTCCTATGAGGGCGTGGTCTCTCATGAACTGCGTATGCTCCCCTATCCTAGTGGTTTTGATGACATAACTGGGCGCAACCAGGGCTTGGGGGATGCATTTAACGAATATCCAAACCCGAGATGCTTTTGGATGCGAGGAATCAACATCCATGTTTAAAAACCATATTTTACTTCTTTTGGATCTGTTGATCATTTGAATTTTGTTTGATTTAATAGCAAGTGACATACTAATAAATGTGCTTGAGATGATGAAGTGGGGTATGAAGTGTCTATTGGTATCATAGCACACGAGGTGAAGGTCTTAAGCAACAATTTCTCCAGTCCCTACAACAACAAATAAAATTCCAATTTGGGTAACAATACCTCTATTTCTAAGTATGTGTATGTCAAAATCTTGCCAAACTATTCTAATAATAATTGGTTCTATTGTTCCTCTAAAAGTTTAATTTATTATGTTTTTTGTTTTCTTATTTTTCTCAACATCATTTTTTTTTTTTTGGTTTTTGTATTTAAAAAAAAATCACCCTCTTCAATACCTTGTCCAATAATTTTTTATTTTTATTTTTCTCAACATTATTTCTTTCTTTTTTATTTTTGTATTTAAAAAAAAAATCAACTTCCTCAATATCTTAAGCAAACAATTTATATAATCAAAAGCAAACAATTTATATAATCAAAAGTCCTTGCACCATAATGTTCTAAATTTCTAATCCACTTTAGTATTGAATTTTTTTTTTTTAAAATCATACCAGACCACATAATTCATCATAAGGCTCAATTATATGTTCAATAGTATCAACAAACTTTTTTTACATTCCAAAGACCCACTCTAAAAATCTAATAATCGCTTCTACACCATATTTTGTTCTAAAATTTCCATCTCTTACATGATTTACGATTACAAATTCTATTGGGCTTAATTTAGGTAATCTCAATAGCTAGAGCTTCCAATCATTTGGGAAA
>ML784615.1:430371-463450 GCA_009831015.1 Picea engelmannii | reverse complement strand
ATTACACAGTTAATTCATTAAAAAATTTAATAAAACAAGTTAAAGAACGTGTTAGAATTAATTTTTTTCTAATTGAGTAAGACAATAAAATGAAACTAGATCAATTTAAACAAAACACAAATATTACCTCTATCATTCAATGGCTCATTTGGTGTGAAGAGGATGTTCGTACATCCTCGCCAATCTAAACCCACGTAAGGACATGGTACCGTGACAAATATGTGATCCACCTCACTGGATAATAGCCCCAATGCGTCTATGTAAATCCTGGCAGGAAACTTCGGCTAGCCCCTTTTGGGCATCATCTCCCCCCACATGCACATCTACACTTCGGTCCTCGTTCTATGATCCAGGTGGATATTTTTTGCCACCCACCTATTCCACTTGGACCCCCACCATTGTTTCTTTTAGTTTTTCAATTTCCTTAATTGTAGCACAATTTACTATTTTTGGCAGTTTTTTGGGTCCTGAACTTCCGGAGCCATTTTGAGGCCCTAAACGACGTTTTTTGGGCATCAAACCTCCATTGAATATTAGTCCACTCCAAACCTTTATGTTACCCATTAGTGGTTGTAGTCCTCGAATATATCTTTCTAGCAATTTATCATATGTGTCAAACGAAGATAGTATGCCAAAGTTACGACCCCGAGAAATTGATGTACCAATTTACCCCGACGGGGCCCATATTCTGGTGTTTCATCTCCTAGGGTTAGGTTTTTGGATGTTTAGGGTTTCCATTGTTTCTCAATAATATAGAGGCCTTCGAGCCTCATTGGAATATAGAGTTCAGAGGCTTGTAGCTACCACATCTCTTCTCAGAGATAAGCTACCAGCGCCCTAGCTAGTTTATTTCTATTATGTCTATAAACAAATTTCAATTCTTTTGATATTAATGAAATGAAGTATCATTTCCATTACATCTTTGTATTCATGGTTATTTGTGTATTATGTTGTGTTCCTGCATAAATTCAGATCAGTGGTATCATATCGGTCTACTCTTTCTCGATCCTTCTTTGCATGTCCCCAATGAGGTCGGGGTATAAGGAGTTAGGGCTCGATCTAGTTGAACCTTTGCAAGATCAGCCTCGCAAACCCCGATGATCACCCATGGGGGATGAAAAGAAATACAAGGTGATGCAGGAGCATCTCGAGCGAACCAGCGCGGAGATAAAAGACATCTAGAAAAGTGCCCAGCGCAAATTTTGAAAATTCCTTGAAACATTAATGAAGCCATCAAGTGAAGGCACACTTGTAAAATATAAACGGACCTTGAGCTATCCACTCTCGTCCTTAGTAGATAGAAGGCATTTATAATAGTTAATGCAAGTAGATAGAATTTAATGCGTAGATTAGACAGTTTATAATGAGAGAGGGAAACGGAATATAGACACCCTCATTGTGTATTGTAACATAGAATAGAACAGATAGTGGAGAAAATTACTAAGATAAGAGCATACAGAGATGGAACAGAGAAACTGTGGTTGAAAAACACCCATGTACAGAGATTTGAGTTAATATAAGAAGTCTTAATTCAGATTCATGGTGTTGTATTTGTTCCTTGTATGGGTATGCTAAATGGTATGTTCATGGTTTTACTCTTTCTGTCATGCAATTTCTTTTATGCTATGTATGAATGATTTCTTGTTGAATGTCTGAAATCTGACAGAGAGAGAGAGTAATGGAAATGAGTTTCAATTGTTTCTCTATCTGAGCAAGAGTTCCTGCAAGGAGTGCAGTTGAATTGTCTGCAAGGAGTGCGTTGACAAAGGGTTCATAGGTTTGTCTCTGAAAGCTCAGATAGGGTATCTTTTGTTCTCATTCACATAGAAGTGCAACCAGGCATGGGATCCATGTAAGGAGTGTGCAGGCCAAGTAAAGTCTCAAAGTTGCGAACCTGAGAAATTGTTGAAGGGATACTGCTGCAGGGAGTGCGCAGAGTCAAAGGATTTAAATTCCTCGGAGTAATTAAGGAATTGGCCAAAAGGGGTGTGTGCAAGAGTCTTCTTCAAGACTCGGAGTTAGAGAAATATTAGGAAGGATAAAGCCTTCAAAGTCATCGAAGGAAGCACAGGAAGTTCATGCATTGGAACCGTGAGAAGGCGTTGCATGTTTGTGTCGTAGGCAATTGAGTACCGTGGAAAAACCACTTAGTAAAAAGTTGCAGAAGTCCTTTGTGAAGGAAAGAGACGGATGGTCGGAATTCTCTGTGGAGAATTTGTGAAGTCCCGTGAGCCATCAGATCTCACGGAGAAACAGGGGAGTTGCAGCGAGTATTCACAAAGGTTCAAGCTCAGGAGAGGTAGAGACACAAATTCAAGCCAACAAGGGTTGTTGGATTTGTCTAGTATTTCCATTTTGGGATTTCATAGATTGAAGTCCTGTAATCTTTGCAACAGGACTCGCAAAATCATGAAACGTGAAGTCCTGAAGGGATGAAAGGAGTGTGTGGGCCATAGGAATCGGCAGGGCGGATAGGTGGCGCTCTACCGACACAGAAGTCAAATTTTGTTGACCATTTTGGGGTTTTGTAGGGTGAAGTCCCGAAATCCTTGCATTAGGATTCACGAGATTGCGAAGTCTGAAGCCCCGATGAAATGAAGGGTCGTTGAAAGGTCAACCTTGCGAGTGCATTGGAGTTTCGGTAAATCAGGTTTCGGGAATCGAGGGAACGAGTTGCTTGACATCGCAACCCCCGAAATCGCGATAAGGAGAAATCCGAAATAAAGAGAGAAAAGGTCAAGTGTTGACTGTTTTTGGGTTTCGGAAATTGAGAGACAAGGCACTTGACCACCGGATTCGTGAAAGTGTGAAGTCCAATCTCCCGAAGTATAAAGGGGGAAATTTATTAGAGTTATTTGTGGGTGCAATTTTCTCGAAAGGAAAATAGGAGATCCATTGTCGAGAGCTCTTCGAGCTAGTCAAAGAAGAAAGATCATGTGTGCACGGACTTCTAACCTGCGGGTTAGGAGGGCTGCGTCACAAGGGAGAAGGATATCCTATCAAAATATTGCTCGAGGAGTCCCTTAAAAAACAAAGGAACGCGGTGATGGATAACTTCGCCCAGCTCCTTCAATGATTGCCCACTGGCGGCGCATCTACATCCAGCAACCACTATGGAGGCGAAACTCCTTTTAAGGTACAAGTAAAATTTGACACTCCCATATTTGATGGCCAAATAGATGCAGGCTTCGTAGATAGATGGTTGAATCTATTAGAAGGATATTTCTCGGTTCGTGACTTTTTCGACTGGGAGAAGATTATTTTTTCACTACTCAAAGCTGCCCACCATGTCGAGAACTGGTGGGAAACCTACTATGAGAAAAAGGACAAGGAAGAACCCTCTTTGTTCTCATTCATACCCACTTGGAATTCTTTCTGAGACGCCATCAAGGAACAATATTATCCCATGGGGAGTTATGAGGACAAGTACATACAATGGACTACGTTGCGGCAGCAAAGTGATCAAGATGTGCATGAGCTGACGAATATGTTCCATACCCTACGCACAAAGTTGGGTATCAAATATTCAGAGAAACATTTGGTGCTGAAGTACCACAATTGTCTACACAGATACATTCAGGAGGAAATGGAGTTCCTCGACGTCTCTTTGTTTGGTACGGCATATCGGTATGCTGCCAAGATTGAGCAGAAATTCAAACAGAAGAAGCTCGATAGTGGGAGACAAAAGAACCTCATTTCAACAGAGGTCATGAAGTGTTTGGGCTTGCTGACCACACCACACCCACAGTTGTACACCATCGGGTGGCTTCACGATGGACGGGATCTCCGCGTCAGCCAGAAGTGTCGCCTTCCTTACCGCATCAAGCCCTTCAGTGATGAGGCATTATGTGGCATTGCTCCTCTTTATGTTTGTAATGTATTATTAGGCCAACCATACTTTTGGAAGTAACATGTTGTGTATGATTCCCGACCTCATGTTGTTATTGTTACCTTGGGAAATAATTTGTACATGATACCAGAGGTACCACCGCCTACCGCTATCTCTTTGGTTGCGAAAAAACAATGCAGTAAGCTCATTTCCAAAACCAGGAAAAACAATTTCCTGATGATCCACCCTCATGGAAAGAAGAAGATTGTGGCCACGACCTCCAGACAGGGCTCCTCCGCATGACAACAACAAATGGACAAGGTACGCCACTGCCCAATGGACCAATCTATCGGTGTTTTGTTCAGGAGAACGATGAAATCAAGAGGCAAATTCAGGAGTTGTTGTAGAAAGGTCACATCCGGCCAAGTTCATCGCCTTTTGGGAGCCCGATCGTGTTGGTGTAGAAGAAGGATGGGACTTGGAGACTTTGTATTGACTATCGGGCACTGAACAAGATCACTATCTAGAATAGGTACCCAATCCCATGGATTTATGACCTTCTGGACCAACTCAAAGGGGAAAATTATTTTAGCAAGATCGACTTGAAGTCTGGGTATCACTAGGTACCAATCGAACCATCCGATGTGTGGAAGATTGCCTTCAAAGCCAAGGAGGGCCTTTTTGAATGGCTAGTCATGCCTTTCGGGTTGATGAATGCTCCCGCAACCTTCATGAGGATGATGGACGACATATTGCAACCATTCACCAACTCATTTGTAGTAGTGTACTTGGATGACATCCTGATCTTCATCCAGACCTGGGAAGAGCACCACCACCACATCCGACAGGTCCTCCAAACACTACAGAAACACAAGTTGTGTGCCAATTTGGAGAAGTGCACTTTTGGCATAACTCAGGTTCAGTATCTGGGATACATTATTGATGAGCGTGGGGTGCATGTGGATCCAACCAAGATCCAAGTCATTCGGGATTGGCCAGCCCCGACCACTCTAATAGATCTTCACAGCTTTCTGGGTCTTGCTAATTTCTACTGCAGGTTCATGTTGGGATTCTCTCATATCACTTAGCCCTTGAGTCAAGTCACCAAGGGAGGAGAGAAAGAAAAATTATTTTGGTCATAATCTCAACAGAAGGCATTTATAGAATTGAAACATTGTCTCTATTGTGCCCCAGTGCTCACATTACCAGACTTGCAACAACCATTTGATATCGTGACAGATTCCTCTGACTATGCTATTGGGGCAGTTCTTACTCAACAGGGGCATCCAGTGGAATATCACTGTGCGACATTGTCCGACACAGTACGAAAGTATCCCACTTATGACAAAGAAATGTATTTTATTATGTAGGCTTGCCGACAATGGAAGCATTACATTTTGGGGAAGGAAATGATCATCCACACAGACTACTGACCCTTGCAGTTCATACAGACACAAGGGAAGTTGTAGAATGATTGTCATTAGAAGTGATCCACATATATGCAATAGTTTCATTTGAACATCAAGTACAAGAAGGGAAGCACCAATAATGTTGCAGACTGCCTCAGCCGACCACCGATTGTGGCGATAACCACCGTGCTCAACTCTTGTGAGCACGAGACTTATGATTGGCCGCTTCTCTACAAGAGAGATCCAGATTTCGGCCAGACATACAAGATGCTTTTGGAGGGTAACCGAGTTCCAAATTTTCACCTCCAGGATGCACTACTATGTCACCTGGGACACCTTTGTGTTCCTTCAAGTGAAAGTGCCAAGATGATTTGGGAAGCGCACTATATTTGGGTCGCTGGGCATTTTGGGGTCGAGAAAATAGGGGCAGTACTACAGAAGTATTTATATTGGCCAAACCTTCTAAATTATGTCGAGAAGTACATCAAATCCTGCACTGCCTGTGCCACTGCCAAATCGACCATCAAGAGGCAAGGCCTCTATACTTTTTTGCCTACCCCTAGTCAACCTTGGGAATCCATATCCATGGATTACATGCCAGGCCCTCCTTCTACTAAGCATGGAAACGACTATGTTTTAGTGTTCGTCAATAGATTCTCGAAGATGGCCATTATGGTGGCCTACAAGAAGAATATCACAGCAGAATCCACTGCTAAACTCTTCTTTGAATGAGTGTGGGTACACTTTGGGATACCATATTCTATCATCTCAGACAGGGATAGCAGGTTCCTCAGTACATTTTGGTCCAGCCTCTGGTCAATGTTGGACACCAATCCCACCAAGTCCACAGCTTTCCATCCCCAAACTAATGGCTAGATAGAGGTCACCAACAGGATGATCGTACACATTTTGGGCATGTACAACTCAAAGCATCCATGCACATGGGATGAGAGCCTCCCCTATGTACAACATAGCTATAATTGGGCCCTCCATAGCTCAACCGACCACAGTCCCTTTCAGGTGGGCTTGGGATTCCATCCACTGTGCCCCATTGACATAGCCATACCATTTGTAACTACTTAGGCTGATTCGACTCATGTCCAGTCTGAACATGCCAAGGTGAACATCTTCATTGAGCACATTCCACACATTCACCAACAGGTTAATGACATATTGGACATATCCAATGCTAGGTACAAGCAGTGGCATGATCAGCATCGAGTGAAACACAACTTCCAGGTGGTCAACAAAGTGTGGCTACATTTGCAGAAGGAGCGCCTCGTTGGACCCCACTGCAAGCCTCGCCCGCTCCGATATGGTCCATACACCATCAACAAGGCTATAGGGGACAATGCCTTCAAGCTCAATATCCCACCATTCCTTGGTATGCACCCAGTGTTCAATGTGGACCACCTTCGGCCTTACTTTCCACCTCTATTGGACACATTCGGCATGGCAGAACAATTCACACCAAAAGATTTAAACCCAGACTGCATGGAACAAGCCACAACTGATCGAATTATGGACACATAGATCAAGAACACCCGCCAGCAGAGGATCCAACTATATCGAGTTTTCAAAGCAGGCGAACTCCTTCACCAGGACAAGTGGCTCACTGTCACAAACCCGCTGCGGCGTAGTAGATTTTTTTTCGCCTTTTCTTGAGGGACGGAATCCCCAAAACCCTATGGGGCTTAGCACAGGTTGCAAATGCCACCTCTGCCTCGACAGAGTCTCTACGCAACCTCTCGATCTTAAGGATCGTTCAGTTTCTTTTATGAGCCGAAACGGCTTCTTTTGATTCCCAGCTGGAATCTCCTTCCAATCGATCCACAAGTCCTTTCGGAAGCTCCCCTGTGCGAGAAGCACTAGGCACGAGCTCCACCCTCTCCAAGTGACCACAGTGCTATGACCAAGGCTTAACCCCAAAAGGTACTTTTCGCAACTCGCAATCTCACGAGTTCATGAGTCGAGGCTCCCGACTCTTCTTTTCCAATCTTGCAATACTCAAGATCACGAAATGGGTATAGCTCCCCTCTGTTAGCGCCCTCCATGCGTGACCACCGGCTAAGCTTAACGCTAGCTCCTCTCGCTACTCGCTACTTCGCAAGTTGTGGCATCCAACCTTGGCACTTTCCTTTCACGGAACCTCGAGAAGCGATGTTAGCTTTCCCTCTTGCATTCTCGCTACTCGTGACTTCGCAAGTTGAAGGGTTGAACTCTCGTTCCCTTATCTCACGAATCCCCAAGACGTGAGAGGTCAACGGGTGTTGACTCCTTTCACTAGGTGACACGTGTCCACCTATCTATTGTACGAGCCCACCTTGCAGGTCTACCTCGTCCCCAGCTTTGGCACTTCGTGACTTCGCTTCCTGAAGCGCTGCCTCCTTTGTATCCCGACACCCGAAGTGTCGAGATCCTGAACTCCTCGCTACTCCTTATCGCAACTCGCGACTTCAGGACTTTCGGGACAGCAGTCTCGACTTCCTATCCGCCGATATGCCAAAATTCTGACACGTCATAAACGTGGGTCCCACAACGAAACTTCCCGCCTTTTTGGAGTTTCGGAGTTCACAACTTTGCGAATCCTGATGTTAAGTTTTCGGTTCTTCAACCCACGAAACCCAGAAATACCGAGTTCCGATGCACTTCACCAATAACTAGCTCGCACAAATCCTTTCGCCCCTTCGGGACTTCACCTTTCGCGACCTTGTGAATCTTGAGGCAAGGGTTTTAACCCTTCAACTCGCGAATCCACGAAATGAGATTACGTGAGTGATCCAATGGTCCTTGTCGACTCAGATCCTATGGTCTGATTTCTCCCGAACTTAAAACTTGAAAATAGGCTTATCGTAACTCCCCTGCTCCTCTGCAAGATCTGATGACTCTTGAGACTTCGCGAATTCTCCACGGAGAATTACGACCATCCAATGTCTCCTTCACGACTCTTGCGAAGCGAACACGGTATTCCTTCGCTGCTATTTCAGGATTTCAAGAGGATCATTCTTCCTCATACAGGGTTACTAAGACTTGGACCTTCAAATACTTTCTAGGTTCTTGGTGAACTTTCTAAGAAGGGTGTCTCTATGGGGAGATCTATCCAGGGTATTACCTGAGACGGATAAGGGTATAAATTTTCCGAGAACAGACTTGAAGTCTGAATTAATTCAATGTGTGTATAAATAGCGATTTATAAGCCATACATAGTATTTCCAATATAAGCGTGCAACCACCATTTCTAAATCAAACACTACACAGGCAGTCTTATACGCAAACCATTCATAAAACTGCACAGACTATGAGCATACATGTCAGCATATAAATTTCAAGATGCAAGATGTAAAAACACTTATCAGAAATAACACCATATGTGATTGCGACTGTTGAGAGGGGTGCTCGTTTCCACCCAACCGTAGGCTCAGCGACTCCCAACGGATTTATCACTAGCCACCCCCGAGCTGAGACCACGATGTTGTGAGACTGCGTCTTTGTTTTCCAGTGACCAAGAACGAAGTTTACTCTCCTTCTTCTCTGTTATCACTCACCCTGTGTTTTTCTAGAGTTCCTCTTCCTCTTTCCCTTGCGTCTCCCCCCTGATCGCCCACTCTTCCTGTCTTTTCTCCTTTCGGCGAGGTTGTGTGTGGCATGATCTTCCTCGCAGTGGTCAGGTCTGAGGACTCTACGGATGGGCGGTTCACCCCCATCCCTCATTACTCATGAAGAGCCCTTTACCTACCAATCCTGATGAGTCATTTAATTCGGGGCCAGCGAGCCGCTCTTGGTTCTCCGGGCCAGTGAAGTCCAAATACGGTATTGGTTTTGGGTGGAAGTTAACGCCACCATTCTAGGTTCCTTCCACCACCTTTCTTCATCCATCGTGGTCTCCTCTTCAGCACCTTCCACTCTCAGCAGTCCTGCAATACATATATATATATATATATATATATATAGAGAGAGAGAGAGAGAGAGAGAGATATTATTTACATTCATCAACCTTTTCCACAAGGTCCATTCACATTTTTTAGTTTGCCACAGTTCTTGGCTAGTATAGTTATTTTTACAGACTGGGGGAAACAGGGTGTTACACTCACCAGGGACCAAGTTCAGCAGAAGTTTCCTCATCTCATGGAGGAACTCAACGCTATGGGGACCATTGCTTCCTAAAGGGGGAGGAATGATCCAGGTGGATATTGGTGGCCACCTGCCTATTCCACTTGGACCCCCACCATTTTTTCTTTCAGTTTTTAAGTTTCCTTAATTGCAACACAATTTACTATTTTTGACAGTTTTTCGGGTCCTGAACTTCCAGAGCCATTTTGAGGCCCTAAACAACATTTTTTGGGAATCAAACCTCTAGAAAATTTTAATTCATTATAAGTCATAATATTTGATGTCATTAGTTTTATTCCTTGGATATATCTTTCTAACGATGTATCATATGCATCAAACGAAGACAGTATGCCAAAGTTACGACCCCGAGATATTGATGCACCAATTTACCCCGACGAGGCCCATATTCTAGCGTTTCATCTCCTAGGGTTAGGCTTTTGTATGTTTAGGGTTTCCATTGTTTCTCAATAATATAGAGGCCTTTGAGCCTCATTAGAACAGAAAATTCATAGGCCTGTAGCTGCCACATCTCTTCTCAAAGATAAGTTACCAGTGCCCTGGCTAGTTTATTTCTATTATGTATGTAAACAAATTTCAGTTCTTTTGATATTAATGAAATGAAGTGTTATTTCCACTGCATATTTGTATTAATGGTTATTTGTGTATTATGTTGCACTCTTGCATAAATTTGGATCATCCTAGTATACTATGGAAAAAAGTAGGCCTCTCTGGAACCTCTCAAAAAATAAGAAAAACAACTATGAGGAAAAAGAGAAGTTATACCTCCCATGTATCATAGCATGACATCTTTCTAGCGCTATACAAAACTGCCGCAAAAAATGGCAGACCATTTGATAAACCATGGCCTTTGTACCAACGAATAAACATAATACAAAAGAGGGAAACTAATGCACTGCCCATCACTGGTGAAGTGTGTTATGGTCTTCACTAATAGTAACATTTACCTAACCTCCTCTGTATCAAAAGAGGTGATCCACAATTGTCCACCAGACACCTGAAAATCAATCAAGGATAGTTCATCAATCCCAGTATATTGTTGAGAGTACATGAGTTGAATATCAGCTACCACACCTACTGGAACATTTGGGAGTTGGAGAAAATCTTCCCCTCTCCTGGATAGCCTAGTGATAAAGTAAATATCCTCCTTAGTGGTATGGTACCATTGATCCAGACCCACACGGAAATCTTGTCGATGGACATCCCAATGATGGATTAGATGCACCAACAACCTGAAGTGCCCCTTAAGGGATATAGCCTCCTCATAGTACTTAAGGAGGCCTACACTCCTCAAGAGAACGTGAGTCGTTGTAGTAATAGGGTGAGGGTACAAATCCCTCTCCCTCTCCCTCACCTCCCATTCTTGTACAACATTGTAAAGGTCCACCCTCTGCTCCCATTTTTTTTTTCTCTCTCCACTCACGTCTCTGCATGCTTAACATATGAAATACATCAGCCTCACTCATAAATAAAACATAAGAAATATATATTGAATGGTAAATTTATCTATAAATACGGAAAAATAACTTCCTTCAAAAAATAAGTTAATTGCATTACTGGTGCACCCAAAAAATAGTCACACACCATAGGGGGTGCGTATATATTGTGAGCACCATCCATGGTGCGTAAGTGTAACGTAAATCATTGAAAAAAATATGTTCTACTATTTTATGAGGTGTGCTATAAAATAGTATTGCATCGGGGTGCTACACTACAACACATACGCACTAGTGCGTAAACTTTATACTACGCACCGCTTAAACCAAAAAAAAAAAAAATTCTTAACGCACATAAACAATTTTTTAGAAATTAGCAAAAAAGTGATGCGTATATGTTTACTACACGCACTAGTGCGTGTAACGAATGTCGATGCACCATCACATAAAATTTTCCAAATTTCCAAGTACGGAATGTTTTGCGGTGCTTTTCGGTTGTTACTATCGCACCGCATACGGTACCACCAAAACATTTATGGGGTGCACCACAACACAATGTTACATTTCTTGGTGGTGCGTTTGGTAAACATGAATGCCCTGGTGTGCATGTTTACCAATGCACTACGTACAAATATAACCGATAAGGGTGGTGCACCATGTAATTTAACGACCTGGTGCGTTATCTGTACTTTGATGCACCGCCCTACCAGTTATATACATTTCTCCGGTGCGTCGTTAAAAAGACACATAGTGTGTTTATGTTTACCAACACACCACCGAAAAAGGTAACAAGGTACACGGTGCCCTCTGTAAATTTATAGGTCACACTGTAGGTTATGCGAGCCGAGCGCTTAGAACGCACCACGCGGTTTTTGTTTTTTTACACCTAAAATTTCACTCAATTTTAAATTTTAATATGGTGAAAACTTAAGTTATGAAGAAATAAGGACATTACCTGGACATTTTGTCATCGGAGAGGCATGGTTGCGACGTACTCAAAAAAACTAAATTTTCCCATCGTTTGGAAAAATTCAAAATTCACACATCGAATAACAGAGGAAAGGAAGGCAAGCAAGAAAAGCACGAACGACAGGGTGCTTCAGATAGGCAAAGGTTGCACTGGTGCTTTTGAGCTCTACAACACTGAAAATGGTAAAAATGATTTTTACCGTCGAAAATGTTTTTTATAAAACCTTGTTCTGGTGCACCCAATAACCAACTGCATCGGGGCATACATGTTTGTTGAGTGCACTGGTTATATTTTTTTTAAAACATCCCTAGCACGGTACAAATGTTTTTGGGCACGATTTCCCACCAGTGCATTTACTACTACATAGTGCACGGCCACACATTTTTTGAAAAAATACAATAGTGCAAAAACTTTTGTTTAAGCATGACACGGTGTGGTATAATAATAGACGTCCTGGTGCAACCAATTTTACATAGCGCACCGCGTAAATTTGGAAGTTAACCCTAACACGATGCTCAATATTCGAGCACTAGTGCACACCAATACGCATGATACAATGGAGTGCACCAGAATATATTTTTTTGACACTATCCTACATTGGTGTGTAAATGTTTTTTATTTAACCATATAATGGTGTGCTCTATTAATAGTGCATTGGTGCTTTCAGTGTTAATTTTCACACCAGATAATTTTTAAAGAATGTTATTACAGTCCGGTGATTGATGTAACACACTGGTATTTACTTCTTGGTGAATGAAAATAAAATTGGATCACCTCTCAATGAAACAAAAAATTCATCTCCCTCTCCCTCACCTCTCAATCCCATAAAACATTGTACATGTTAACCCTCTGTTATTGTTGATTCTCTCTCTGCTGACGACTCTGTATGATTAGATTTTGGCCGGTATTTTTTTTTATTTAACACTTGTACGATGCGCGAAATAATTAGCTGCATAGGTGCATCTTTATTTACTGAACGCACGGATTTATGTTTTTTCGAAAACCTATCCATGGTGTGGCATTGTTTGGTAGCAATCGTATGTCCCAGTGCACTTATTTAAGTAGTGCACCATTTTATATAAAATTTTAAAAAATAACCCTGCAACAATAAGCAATTTTTTAGAGCAATTGTGCATCCCAGTGCGTCATTATTTACATAGTGCACCGGATAATATTTTTTTATTTGAAATAACCCTGCTACAATGCACTAGTTTTGAGGGCACCGATGCGCCTATTGTATAAAACACACCGGTGTGTTGTGTACTTATAAAAGCACCAACATAAAACATCCGCTAAAACCTCCACCCGCTCGCCTCTAGTATAAATGAATTTTTAGGCTATTTTTATAGGGGCGTCCACAAAAACCTTTGCTAGAGGTTATTTTCCTTGTAGTGTATTGATATGTCTTCTTCTTTCAACTTCGATGGAGTGCATCTATATATCTCTACGGTTTATGTTCTATGATACATGGCACAATTTTATTGGTTTTGACATCGTCAAGGAATGTTTCCAAAACCACTCCCTCGGCATGTGATACCACCAATGGCTTCAGTCGATATCACAATTTGTTGTCCCGCCATGGTGGTCTACCACCTCGCCACCAAACCTTCCACCAACCTTCACCATAGCAGTACATGTCATCACCGCCACATGCCCTCCACGTCACTACTGACATCATGTACAAAAAATTACTCAAATTTTCCAGAATTCCAAAATTTCCCAAATTTCTCAAATTGCATAATGCACAGGTCATCGTGGAATCTCTAAAATTAACATTCCTATGGATAATTTCATCACTATGCATGTCAATTTGACTATTTCACCCAAAATTTGACACTTTTTTGTCAATTTCCTAACGAATTCTACTTCAAAAATTAGGTATTTTCCCAATTTCACTACAGTTTCTTTGTAATGTCCAAAATTTGACTCATTAAAGGCCCGAAAATGCTCAGACTGATGTGAAAATTGGGGATTTTAAAACCTAGGCTCAATTCCCACAATTCCTCATGAAATTCTCCAACTACTGCTTAGAAAAATATTGTCAAACACTTTGTAGACATTCTCTAAACTTTTTCAACTACAATTATAGTGTATGTGTATTTTCTCATGTCCATACATGCTCAATGTTGAACATGTGGCTTTGTACCACAATGTAACATCCCCAACCTCCAATATGAGCCATTTCACACAAAAAATTCTCCTCTTATACCATTAATTACTTAATATTCCATGCATATGAAACAAATATGCACTTCTAACGGCATGCATAAAAATGGACAATTAGGCGTAACAGAATTAACATAAACCTACACATTATTCATCATGTAAGAACACATAAAATAACACCTATATTTTAATTAAAAACACCAACTGGATACATACCTCAAATGTTCCTCCTAGTCGTAGACTCTATTGTTCATCAACTCTCAATAATAGGTCACCCTTGAGTTGGTGCTATGACTCTCCCAATGCAAAGGTTACCTATTCCAAACTAAGGTCTAACAACAGCACAATCAAGAACAAGACCAATGCCAACTCCAACAACAATTCCCAACTAACATTCTCCCATTCCCCAGAGCATGTCCCACCCCATGAAGTGTACCCCTTCTCTGCTCAATAGTCCTTTGACTATCTCACTTCCCTTCCAAGGATTTAGCAACAGGTCAGTTAGGAAGTCTCAGAGCTCTATGGCACACGGAACACAAGGCTTCTCTAGTATTTCAATACCCACTATCCCAGCACACAGGGAAACTTATTCTCAATAATTCCCTCACCCAAAAAGAATGCTCCACAGGCCTGACAACCTTATTCTTCATCCCAAACCACCAAGGATTTATAGGGTAACCAACTTTACTTACACTCTCCATCCAAGGTACGGTTGATGGATTCCAATGATTGAGTGAATGATGGAAAGAATGATGGAATTACACTAATTCCCAACAGTATATTTGTATGTTCCTATATTGACACTTGTCACTATAGGAACTTCCTTTGAATCCATTTGGTGATGCATTCCCAACCTTTAGGAACTTGGGATAAAATTTTATCACGTGAATTTGGAATTTAGAAATAATATTGTTTTATTCCTTGGCTTAAGCCCCCTTGACTTAGTCCCTCTTATTTAATCCCTTAGCACCCTTTCCCTCTTGTGGAGTCCTATCCCCCCATACTCTTTCATTTGACTTGGTATGTAGCAGTGATGTATTTTTATTAATATATTCGAGTGTGATTATATATTATAATTGTTATGCTCACTGGACTTTCAACTCATAGGCCCCCTAGCCTAAATCACACAGGAACTCTATCCTCAAAACATATATACAAAGGAAGTCTAGTCCAAAACATCTTTGCTCATCATCCTATAAAGAATATGTAGATTTACAATTGGGGCTCAACCTAGGGGTATTACAAGCCATAATAAAGGATAAGTATTTGTATGAGCATAATAGAGGAAAGTCAGCTTTCCAAAATTCCTGGGATGATAAAACATGGATCAGAGGTAGAAAAAATTCAAGACACCTTTCATTAGGAATAGTTCTCAAGCACATCAACAAGGGAAGCCATCTCAAGGTGATCAGAAAATGACAGATTCCTTGGGAAAGAGGCCAAGGTAGTTGCCCATAAAATGTTGGGTATGTGAAGGAGATCACATGTATAATATTGTCCTCACCAGGGAGATAAGATGAGGACTATGCATAGCATCAAGCAGAAGGAGACAGTAGAGGATGTGGGTGGAAGAATTCCAAGGATCTATGTAGCCTTGGACAATAGACAAGAAAACTATCAATCACACATGTATGAAGTGGAAGGTAATATTGATAATCATCCCATATCTATTTTGATTGATTTTGGAGCTAGTCATATCTATATAGATCCAAATCTAGTTGAAATATTTAAATTGAAGAAATGTAAGCATGAAAATTCTTGGTTATTTTAGCTAGCTATTGGAACCAAGAGAAGAATCAATGAGCTTGTTAAAGATTTCCCAATAAACATGAATGGAATTATCACTAAGGAAGATTTGAAAATCATACCACTTGGGTCTTATGATTGCTTGATTGGTGTGGATTGCCTAGAAAATCCTCATGCTATCTTAGATTGTTATAAAAATGATTTCATGTGTCTTAATGAGGAAGGAAATTTGAGGACAGTGCAAGGTATTCCAAGGCCTATATTTTTCTGAGAGATTTCATCCTTGCAACTGAAAAGAAGTTTTAGAAAAGGGTGCCAAATATATACAACCCATATGGAAGAGCCAATAAAGGATAAGGATTCAAGTCTTGAATATTATCTTGTCTTGAAAGTGTATGAATATGTATTTGGGGAGTTGTCAGGATTGCCACCAAAGAGATATATTTATTTCTCTATTGATTTAATTCTTGGAGCTGCCCCAATATACAAAACTCCCTACAGAATGAGCACACCAGAGATAAAATAATTGCAGATGCAGCTAGAAGAGATGTTGAAGAAGGGGTACATACGCCCGAGTGTTTATCCTTTGGGTTCCCCATTTCTTTTGTGAATAAAATAGATGGAACATTGAGGTTATGTATTGACTTCAGATATCTTAACAAGGTTGCAGTAAAGAACAAATATCCTTTACTAAGGATTGATGATCTTTTCGATCAACTGAAGGGAGAAAATATGTTTTCCAAGATTGAATTGAGATCAGACTATCATTGAGTGATAATCATAGAAGAAGACACTAGCAAAACAACATTTTGAACAAGGTATGGACACTATGAATTTGTAGTGGTGCCTTTTGGTTTGACCAATGTGCCCACTACATTTATGTGTCTAATGAATGGGGTGTTCAAAGATTTCATGGAAAAGTTTGTATTTCCATTCTTGGATGATATTCTTATCTATTCCAAGACGGAGGAAGAGCATGACAAACATTTGAGGATGGTGCTACAAGTGTTGAGAGAGCACCAATTTTATGCCAAGTTGAGTAAATGCACTTTGTATCAAAAGAAGATCCATTATTTGGGTCACATTGTTTCATAAGATGGCATAGCAGTAGATCCAAAGAAAAATGAAGCAATCAAAAGTTGGTTAGCACCAACAAAAATTTCAGAGGTTCGATCATTTATAGGTATAGTTGGTTATTACATGAGATTTGTTGCGAGATTCTCAAAGATTTCACACCCAATAACATATTTGCAAAAGAAAGGAGTAAAGTTTGAATGGAGTGCTAAGTGTGAAGAAAATTTCCAACACTTAAAGGATTTACTAACTAGTGCACTTATTTTAAAATTTGCAGATCCAGATGAGAATTTTTTTGTGTGCACAGTTGCATGCAAGGAAGGGCTCGGTGGAGTCCTTACACAAAATGGACATGTAATTTGTCATGAGTCTAGAAAATTGAAAGAGCATGAAACAAATTACGCCACACATGAATTGGAGTTGACAGTCATAGTACATTCTTTAAGGATGTAGAGGCATTACCTCATGGGTAGAAAAATTGAATTGAGGACAGACCATAGTGGTCTGAAATGCTAGTTTGAGCAGCCAACACTAAATGCCAGACAAACTAGATGGCTGGAATTTCTTAGTGAATATGACTTTGATATCAAGCACATAAAGGGAAAAGAGAACAAGGTGGTTGATGCACTCAGCATAACGGTGCATAAAATGCATGCTACAACCATTAGTATGTACAGGACAGATTTAAAAGACAGAATTCTAGAGGTTGTAACAGCAAATTAGCATTATGTGCAAGTTAAAGAAATCCTATAGCAAAATAATATACAGCAGAAAAATAAGAATTACAAACTAGAAGAGGATGGAATCCTCCTATTCTTTAATAGAGTTTATGTTCCCAATTCTCAGGAATTGAGAAACTCGGTTTTAAAGGAGATGCAAAATGTGCCATATGATGGACATCCAAAATACTAGAAAACTATTACAGCTATAAGAGGCCAATATGTTTGGCCTGGTATGAAGAGAGATGTCATTGATTATTTGGCCATATGGATGGAATTTCAAAAGGTAAATGTTGAGCACAGACATCCAGTAGGATTGTTGTAGTCATTTCCCATTCCCAAATGGAAATGGGAAGTTGTTATTATTGATTTCATTACCAAATTGCCTAAGAAAACAAGTCAACATGATTCTATCATAGTAGTGGTTGACAAGATTACAAAGGTTGCACATTTCATTCCAATGAAAGTAACTCATAAGGAAGTCAATATTGCAAAAATTTATATGAAAGAAATTGCTAGGATACATGGTATACCTAAGGCAATTATTTTAGACAAAGATCCCATGTTCATATAAAAAAATTGAAAGGGGTTATTTAAAGGATTTGGGACAAATTTGAATTTCAGTACAGCTTATCACCCAGAGCCAGATGGGAAGACAGAAAGGACTAATTGGATAATTGAAGATATGTTGAGAATGTATGTAATGGACAAGCCTTCTAGGTGGGAAGATTGTATCCATTTAGTTGAGTTTGCTTACAATAATGGGTATCATGAATCATTGAAGATGAGCTAGCATTGTATGGTACAAAATACAACACACGAGTAAGTTGGGATAAGACAGTAGATAGAGTCATGATTGGGCCAGAATTTTTAAGGGAAATGGAAGAACAGATGGTAAAGGTCAGGTTGAATTTGAAAGTTGCACAAGACAGGAAGAAGAGATATGCTGACAAAATAAGAACACATAGATAATTCAAAGTGGGAGAGCATGTGTTTTTAAAAGTTAAATCCAAGAGGAGCTCGCTAAAATTGGGAAGTTGCCCAAAGTTGGCAGCAAGATATTGTGGGAATTTTGAGATCTTAGAAAATATAGGGCCAGTTGCATACATGCTAGCATTACCTACATCCATGAGAATTCATAATGTTTTCCATGTGTATTTGTTATTATGTGTGTGTGTGTGTGTACACACACACATCTGATCCTAATCATGTGATTGATTGGAATGTGATCCAGGTGGAACACGAAGGGGAATTTCAAGTGGAACCAATGTGCATCATGGACAGAAAATTCAAAGTGCTCAGGAAAAAATACAACGAATTGGTAGAAGTTCAATGAACCTACCACGGTCTTGAAGACGCTACATGGGAACATGAGGAATACCTATAGGAAGCATACCCACAATTTTTTTTTAATTTTCAAGAAAATAGAATGTACATTTGTACATAAGAGAATGAAGACTCTATTTTGGTAATTGGAGTTCCTAGGGCCACAACTCTAAGATTTCTTGTCCAACCGATGTGTAGGTTGAGGGGGAAAGAGAGTTGTTGGTTGGATCTGTTACATGAGTCATTAAAGTTGCAGAATTATCAAGTATTTTGATGTAATAATTTTATATATGTAAATGTGTAAATTGTATGGTTATGTGCATTGAGGAAAATGTATTTTGTAGGGTGGGGAGATGTAACATCCATGTTTTCAAACCCCAAATTAGCGATGTATATTGTAAATGTAATGTATGGTTGAGTTCCAAGCGATATAATATGTAAATGATGTAAATTGAATATATAAATAAAAGGTATCACTTGGACGTGGATGGATAATTGGGGGCTTAGTTTCCACAAGAGAGGGAAGGAGTCCAATGGGGAGAGTTTACCCATGTATATTAAACCCAAATCATTTTCTTTCTAAATTATCCTTACTATGAAACTTCAATTTTCGGATTGAATGTTTCCAAAGACAATCCTTAAATTCATGTAAGAGGGTGGGTGTAGAAGTCACATCCCATTGGTATCGGAAGCATGGGGTTGAAGTACAATCAACATTGGGTAGAGTGAGCAATCAACTATCTTGGGAAAAGAGAGTAAATTTGTATGGGTAGAGGGAGAAATTAGTCATTCACGTTTTTACATGGAGAGCAATTTTTACATAGAGAATTGTGGACAACAAGAGAGTTCTAAGTGTTGAAGCTTGAAGGAAACCATAGTGGGAATGTATTATGGTTGTTTGGGGCTATAATTTCATGGGAAAAGAGGTTGTGGGCCTGTGAACAATATTTTGTTCAAATATTGGAAAGAGGATCAAGTGTTTTGTTGTTGTGTGAATTCTTATGAAAGCTATAAAATTCATGAGGTCCTGACAGAGAGATTTAATGTCCAACCTGTTTTGGAAGCCTTGGAGGGGAGTGGGAATGCCTGAGGGACTGAGAGAAATGAAGGGGGATCCCATCCCTGGGATGTGTAGTTTGTGGGGTAGAGAGTTAGTGGAATGGAATTAGTTGTGGGGATTAATTGTTAAGAGGGGAACTTTATCCAGCCTTAGGGACCATTGTCTCTTGTGGATTCATAGCCCCAACTTGAGGGAGAATTGTTGTTGAGAACTAGAACAGAAAGTATATGTTTTGGAGGAACGCTTTTCCTCTACAGCAGGTTGCATATTTCATAAGATGAGTGTTTTTATTTACTGTGTTGATTCACATTATATGGTTGAATGTGTTTAGTTTCTACTATGCATATTCATGTTCTTTCATTTATGTTTTTAATTAGAATGGACCATTGCATAAGCTTGAATTTCATGATGTGTGTGTTATTTCCACATCTAGATTTGGTATCATATTTTTTTTAATTGGGTCATTTTAGCAATAGCATGACCCATCTTGGGGATAGGTGTGTTACATATTTAAACTACAAACCTGGAAAATCCCCATCACCTTCATGTTGTGCTAATTCTGGAAATTATTTCTCTTTGACTTTTCTTCATTGAATAATTTATGTCTCCATTCCTTTGCCTTCATGTTTACTATCTTCTCTCTTCATGACCTCCTTGAATCTACAATCTCCCTTGTTCCAGAGTCATTCGCCAATAAGATATTTCTCTCATCATGTAACATGCTCACTATATTGAGTGAAACTCTCTCAACCTCTTCAATTATAATACCATTTTTGGGCATTCTTGGATGTTGCTCGGGAATAATTTGAACTCCTTCACCATTCTTGGGATTTTCTAGCCACTCTTCCAACAACCTTAATTCTTCTTCAAAATTTGTTGGTGCTACTTATGAGTGTTTTCCTTTAATTCCTTTGTTGTCCTCAATGCCCTGATGATAATCTTCTTCTACCAAAATATATTTCTTCCCATGCACATCGGACTTCTTTTCCCAGGGAATTACCTCAATAATGTCTCATTGTGTGAGAGCTATAAGAGCTCTTGTCCATTCTTCCTCATACACTTTTCCATAAGTATTTACGGCATCTAGATACCTTTTCCATTTTTCCAAAATCTTTTCAACCTAATAGGTTGTGAGCTTCTCTTGAGACAACCAATTATTATTTTCCACCTCATCCCTCAATCCCCATACTTGAAAAAATTTCTCCATGTTTGTGATCATGTGACCATATGCATAAACTTCTTATTGAATTTCTTGTTCTTCTGTCATATTGATTGTAATAGTGTCTCCTATCTCTTTGTTTTCTTCCAAGACAATTTTGAATTATTCTTCTTTTCGTTATGTAGATGTAAAAATATGTTTGACATGATTTTTACTTTGTTCGCGGCCTGATTCATGTTGTCTTGATTTAATGATTTCTCCTTTATCCTTCTCTTTCTCCTTTATGACATATTTTTGTGTATGTCCATCTTCACAATCTTCAATACCTGCAAACACACACTTAAACCAACAATCAGTTTGAAAATTTTGAGACTCCTTTTTTTCTCTAGATGGAACTGGCATCTCTTCCTTGTGTTAGTATGAACTCTCCAAGAATTTCATGATACTCTCATCAAGTATCGTATCCACGTCACCATATTCTTCAAGCATTTCTCCCTTCTCTGGTTCACATATGTGAATTATTTTTCTTGCTCCAAAGGACTGCTTCCCATACTCATATTTTCTGATTTTATCCTGTCTTTGTCTAGATGTCAAATTTGTGCCTCAGTTTCCTTGTAAATAATTGCACAATAGGCCATTTAACTATTTTCTTCAACTTCCATCCATATATTTGGTCTTCTGCAACTCTCTCATGTAGTAGATTCATCATAACACTGAGATTTTCCTTCAACTTAGCTATTCCCATGCCAAATTCCCTATGCATCTTCTCCCATATTATTGTGCCTTTCCTCTTATGAACCATTTACATGACTATCCACAATCATATTGATTTATTCCTCTATGAGATTCCATATGCTCAATAGTGAGCTGTAAATAGCCCCTTCTCCTGTAGAAAGTATTTTTCACCCTGCTAACACAATACCTCACCTAGGTTTTCCTCATGAACCTGGCCCTTTGGTATCTTTGGTTTTTTCCACTAGAACCCCCTAAGCATCCTCAGCTCCTCAGTTGCAATAGTTGTAGGATTTTTCACCTTCTTACCTCTCTTGACAGATTCACCTTCTCTTATCCAACTTCAATAGCTATAGGGATGCCACAATTTTCTCTTTCTCTTGTTGATACCTGCAAATAACAAATACTTTGTCCAAAATTAACTGAAAAACATCAAAACCATTTTACTTGTCATATCTCAACCAGATCTACACTTCCAGAAGCTTTTATACTTTTGTGCCTTCAATCGTTACCTTCACTACTCCAGATTTATCTATATAGGAATTTGTTGCACTTTATCTTTCTCTACTCCTTGATTTTCCCTAACCCAAATTATTTTGAGCTCTGATAATCTCTCTCCACACATAACTATTATATGTTTCAATCTCTCCTCTACACAGGATTTTATGTGATCTGACACCAAAAATGGTGTTCTCCTTATTTCTTCTATGGAAATCAAACATTCTAAATATTTGGTATATACCAAAGAACATGAAAACACTTTCACAAAACATAGTCCTAATCTTATGGCTAAGATCTAAGAAGAAAATTTATCAATTTCATCTCCTGTGGATGTTCCCTTAAACATCACAGTGTTCCCACATTGTTATAGTAACTTAAGAGCCCATATTAAAACTATGTAATCAATGTCATCATAGAGGAAAGAGAGAGGAAAATAAACAGTTTTCCACCTATAAAATAAAGGAAAATAAAATAACTACTATAGTCAAAACATATTTGACTAAACCTTAGCATTTGCTTACCAACCTGCAATTAAAATATCAAGACTTTACTCATATAAATTTTCAATGAACCAACATTCAACCCATGCTAATGAATTCAACAACCATGGTCTTGGAGATTTCCTTTCTACATTTTTTCCTATAACTCAAGACTATTATTTCAAATTCATTACTACAAATAAACGACCATGAAATCATCCATTGGGCTCAATTTATCACCCATAATTTGTGATTGTGCTATGGGAAAATGTGTGGAGTCCATATTCAAATACCTAGGATATTACTCCAGTATTTGATGTCATAATATGCACTTGCATCACCACTTCCAGCTTCTACTCCAATTTGCGATCATGGAGACCATGGATTTGTGATTTTTCTCTATCATAAAACTAAACCAAGGACCCCAATTCATAAACTTGATAGCATATAATACTCAAGTCCATTAAATAAATCTATGATGGTTATTAATCAAGAAATGTACAATCATTCCAACTATTTATCAATGAATCAATTCAAAATACTGTCAAATTTGAACCCTAATCCACTCAACAAGTTATTGATCATGCCCACACTATTATGGTTGTTTTCAGTAATTTGACCTGGTTCGCCAGTGGTCGAGAGAGCAATTTGTCACTAAAGTTTTCAACAATAACTATGCCTTGACTCAATGATGATGTTCCTCAATCATACTCTAAAAAACCCGATCTCACTCAACATCAATTGATTAAACTAGTTCACTCATCAATTATGTCAATAGGACATGAATTCAACACATTTTCCCATCAACTCCTACTTGTAGAGAAAGAAAATATAAAGCTTGGAGGCATAAACAAATTATTTGTATTAAACTTGAATTATGTACATAAACTCTGGAAACTCTAATCTACCTCTGACCTCTCTACTTCCTTGGCTTGATTTCACACAGTTTTGGCAGTTCGTCGCCCTAGCCACCTTCTTTGATCTTACCCACAGGCTTACATAAAGGGAGATAAACTTCCAGATTACTTCAAATCCCAAATATTCTCCATGAAATATATAACTAATTACTCATAGTAGAAACCCTTAGTTATTTAGTTGTATCGACTAACCACTCATTGAGTAAATTGACCTTTTAGACACTTGTTTATATGTACACAAGGATCTCGTCCTCCTACAAATATTTTTCCTTCTAGAGGCTCCAATTACAAGATGGTTTGGCAATGGAGAGATGTTCCTACATCAATAAACATCCAGTTTGGGTAGTTTGGAGAGAAAACAAGACAAGGAGATAGGGAGAAGCTACAAGGGACTGGACTAAATCAAACAGTGGTGGAGGTATTTTTCTTATTTATGGTGAAATTATTTAACTAGAAATCGGTTAACTACATTGTTCTCAATTGAAAATTGTTGCAATCTACCTCAATAAATATTGCATTATTTTAATTGCATCATAAGTGGAAAAATCAAATAAATTATTCTCTTGAAAATATAAGAAATTCTATTATATGCAATAACCAAGATTTTATTATAGAAAATTTGTTATTTTAGATTAATAGAAATTACAGTAGTGATAAATTCAGAAGCCCTAGATGAAAGGGCTTCACAAACTACTTGGTTGTGTTCTTAACTTAATGAGGGTGGCTACTACTTCCTTTTCTGTAGCTTCTACCTTAATCTTCTTTTGATATTTCCTTTTCTTGAAGGTCTTAGGTTTGTATGCCTTCTTATTCATCTTGGTATGCCTCTTAAGGATATCTCTTGAGCAGGTTGTTGAGATTCCATAAAAGATTATAATTGTTGCACACCTACAAGATATAGAATCTAATAGAAGAGTAATACAATAGCAATTGAGAAGAAGAAGAGAGAAGAGAATAATAGAGAAATTGAATCCTCATTAACCATTGAAATATTAATAGTCATCCAATGATTAAGGAAATGATTAAGGAATAAAATCATTACAGTACAATGCAATTGAATTCAATATATGAGAATTAGTCATGCAACTATCATAGGCTTAAATACACACAAAGTGGAGTGAACTATATCAAGCATGCAAAGTAGAGTAAACTAACTCATGCATGCAAAGTGGAGTAAACTATATCATGCATGCAATGATATATAAATTGTCATGGATATTCCACAAGACAATTCATCACAACAAAGCTAATAAAATATTGAAATCTTTACTGTGAAGGTTAATTTTTTGTAGATATAAGATTCTTTAATTATTGGTTTTCTGCTTAAAATTTATGAAACAGCTTAAATTCTAAAAATAGATAACATAAATAAATACTCACACACCATCCACAAAGAAACACAAGATATGACCTAGGAAACCCAATACAGGAGAAAATCCAACTAGAAGGTGACGTGTTTTTCTCTCTTTTTTTCAAATGAAATTACAAAGAAAGAGGCATTATTTATGGAGTTTTATTTGACATTATGGTCTGTATGCATGCCATAGAATCTCTTGTAAACCCAATATGGGTGAAAACCCAACTAGAAGGTGAGGTCACTCTACTCTCTTTTTTCCAAATGCAAGTACAAAGAAAGAGGCATTATTTGTGGAGTTACCTTTGACATTGTGGTATATATGGATTCCATAGAATCTCTCCTCCTATTTTTTTATCATAGAATACCACTCTCAAATGTTTTTCTCATCTATGGAACAAGATACAATGCAAAATAATAGAACCCCTTCTCCTCCTAGCAGCTTGATATTTAACATAGCCTAATAGTCTTTTAGGGTTAGTGTATTAACTTCCTCAACCCTCAATTAGTGATCATATTTGGGCCTTCTAGAATGTTCTAGAAAAATCCACTATGTGGCTAGCCCCACACGTTTAAGTAATGGGGGATGATGTGGTATCCACTCACACCATGGTGATCAATATGGTAGGTCAACTTGTTGGAGGCATAACATTCACATACGAACTCTGATTAAGACTATTCTTGCACTGTTGGAAAGGTATTGGTGTGTAGAATATAGTTGCTTGGTCCATAGTAAGGTTTGGACCATAAAAAAAATGTTGTTTGATGCCTCAAAATGGATCTGAAATATTTCATATGGTTTTTTTGGACCCAAATTTCCAAATTGGGACTAGCTGCTAAAATGGCCCTGCAAGTTTATTCCTCCAATATTTTCACCCATAAATCATCGAGATAGATGAAAAATAATATAAGGATCCAATATGTATCATGAAAAGTAGAGTAAAATATCTCATGCATGAAAATTAGAACTTATGCATGCAAAGTGGAGTGAGCTAGCTCATGCATGCAAAGTGGAGTGAGCTAGCTCATGCATGCAAAGTGGAGTGAACTAGTTGATGCATGCCGGGGAAAATGATTATGCATGTGAGAGAAAATTATTCATGTACACCAACACCCCCCCCCCCTAACTTTGGTGAATATGATGCATGAAAAAAATTTGGTCCCTACAATATAAATCCATGTTAGGTACCCAAGTACAAAAATATCCCCAAAAAGTGAGGAATGAGGAAAAACCTATATGTTTTCCAAATTTATCTCCCATATTCTTTCCAAGAATGTAGCCTTGACAAACTCCATTAGAAAATTTTATGTCCAGTAAACATATCACCATACCTTGCTTGTTAAGTTGTTGCATGTAGTGGTAATTGAGGTGCCCAAATATATCATGTCATAATCCATTGACTTCATTAGCATCTGTTAGTAGTGTAGCAAAAGAATATTTAGGAATGAAATGGGAAAAATCATACAACTTTTACTGGTGATATGCTACTCCAACAAAATGCAATTATCTAAGTATGTAGAAGAATTGGGTGTCGAGGAAGCATCTGAGAGGTCTAGATTTTTGGAATTGGAAACAATTCAAAGTGTGAGAAGGAAATATGTAGAGGTTCAAGTGATCTCAGATGGCCTTCAAACATGAACATTAATAGTAGATGCACAGAATACAAACTATATATAATTCAAATAACCTACCCAAGACATGATCAGTGACATCAAGGCACCTCCAGGTAAGACCTGTCAATCTCCCTATATGAATAAAAGTATTTCCTGAGAAAAAATCATTTTTGGTACATGGAGGAATGAGGTTGGATCTAAAGAAGTGAAATCCCTATGTGATTTCCTACCCAATTTGTCTGGTATAAAAAACCCCAAACCATCGTGAATTCATACATATTCTTGTAACTATATAGGATGTGGATGTTGGACAAGCTCTAGAAGGTTCCACTATAAACCCTAATCTAAATTGCTCTCTAGATGGAAAGGGCACTCGGGACTCTAGTCCCTTAGAACTAGTGAAGTACATTTTAAGACCTACAAGTAAAGGCACACTCGATTTTCCAGGGAAGGTGACAAGGGATTTAAGGTTTTTTGAAGAAACAATTCCCAAATCCAATCAAAGGGGAAAGAAATCTTAAATGTATATGGGCTAGAAACAAGATTCCTTGGAAGTAAGGTGTGGAAAAAAACTATACTTAATCAGGGATCTTAGAGAAAACTCCCCTTTCTAGGGTTCCAAATGACTTTTCTAACCATCAATTGTAGAGGGATAGACAACACCTAAAAGAAGTTGTTTGTAAGTAAACTATTTAATATTATCAAACTTTCTATTATTTTGTCGCAAGAGACATTGACAAATGGGGAGAAAATCACTCAAGATCTCTCTAAACTACTTAGGAATTGGGACTTATGTTTTTTTATGCCATTGGGAGATGGGGTGAGAATGTGACTGGATGGAATAAATGCTCCTTCACTCTCACAAAATCTTGGGCCTTTCTATAGGATTAGGGACCTCCTTTTTCTTTTTGGACTTAGGGAAATATATCACAGTGCTTAATGTTTATGTTCCTTATATGGATAGAATGGACTACTGGGATAGATTTATCAAAATGGACTAGTTGTGATTAGTGGGAACATGAATTTAACCTTAGGAACATCAAAGGTATAGGGTATGACTGCTCAACTATACCCTCTCTTTGGATATTTTATCAGAAAATTGGAATAAATTGGTCTTTTGGATATTGAACTACCCAAGCTATCTCCCACTTGGAGCAATAAGAGAGTTGGGGAAGCCATAATTGCTAAGAGGCTCGACGAGTTTTTAATTTTTGAAACCTTCCTAGATTAATTCATTAGGATCAAACAATGAGTCACTAGTGGTGGGTACTCTAACCATGATCATGTTGTGTTAGAAGTGGCTCTTGTAATAGAGAAACATGTCAGTCCCTTTAAACTAAATCAAGGGTGGTAGTGGTTGAAGATGGAGGACTTTATGGAGAAAATCAAAGCAATTTGGAAACATTTTAATGGTTATTTAATAGAATCTACTCCACTTCAATTCCAACAAAATTTATGAGACAAAAAAGGTAGATGTTAATTTTCAAGGGACAAAAAGATAAAATATGATAGCGTTCTTAGAGAAGTAGAGGAAACCTTGGAGGTGCTCTACAATAGGGAAGGTTTTGGTTTTATGAATGAGAAACAAAAAGGTGAAGTAAAAGTACTGGAAGAAAAAAGGAGGCACATTCTTTTGGAAAATAAAAAAGAATGGAGACTCAAGAGTAGGGCATTATGGTTATAGGTTGGGGATAAGAATACAAAATTCTTTCACAAGTATGCCAACTATAGAAAGAATATAAACTCTATTTGTAAAATTGATAAGGGAGGTGGTACCTGGGCTACATATTTCAAGGTCATGTCTCTAGAAGGAGTATAACATTTTTCCTCCCTTTTCAAGGAAGACACGCATGCTACACCAGTAGAAGTGATTAGCTTGTCAAAATCCTTCCCTAGTTTTGTCAATGAGGAGGACAATCGATCCATGATAAAGGATGTTTGGAAATAAGAACTATAAAATACTCTATGGAGATTCCAAAATGACAAAAATCTTGGGTCTAATGGACTACATATGCAATCATTCTTGTGATAGTATGATTTTATAGAGGAAGATTTATGAAGAGTGGTGGAGACAACAAGAACTCAAGGGAAAATGATGGGAGCTTTCAGTACAACATTCCTAGCATTGATTCCAAAATAAGATAACCCTACAACCTTTGGGAAGTTTAGAACCATCTCATTATTGTTGTATTATTAACTGGAGCAATGAACCCTTTATTTAGATCAAAGAAAGGCCTCAAACAAGGATGTTCATATCCCCCCATTCTCTTTCTTTTAATAGTTGAAGGCTTAATTAGGCTACTTAAAGAAGCAAAAGGAAATGGAAGTATAAAAAGAGTACATATTGGAGTATCATGCAATATCACTCATATATTGTTTGTAGATAATATCTTATTTTTTGTGAAGGAACCAAAAGATTCATTGAGAAATTCAAGGACATCATGGATTTATTCTACAAATCAAGTGGAATGGTCATTAATATGGAAAAATATATGATGACCTTCTGGAGGATATCTAAGCTGGAAAAAATTATTACACAACTTTTTTTCTATAAGATATTTGATCTAGAACAGTGTTTGAAGTATCTAGGCCTATTTTTGAAGACAGATAAATATAAAAAAATGTGATTGGAAATGGTTGATTACAAAAGTTAAGAATAAAATAAATACCTTGTGCAATATATGGTTTTTCAAGGGTGGTCGTTTGGTTTTGGTAAAAGAAGTTCTGGAAATGATTCCAGTCTACTAGATATTGCTTGCCTTGGGTCCGAAAAGGTGTTCTGGAAACCATTGGGAAACTTTTATACAAGTTTTTTTGGTCTCGATACCAAAAAAAGAAAGGAATAGTGTTGGCCTCTTGGAAAAATAAGACATTACCAAAATCCATTGGAGGATGGGCTCTCAAAAATCTCTTCCTCTTTTCAAAGGCTCTTTCTACAAAAAATGTATGGAGCTAATTCAAGGAACAAGTTTGTGGTTTAAGTAATAAGAAATAAGTATATAGCCCCTAATAGTGAAGGATTAGATCATAAATCCCCTAAAATAGAAAATAATTCCTCAATAATCTAAAAAGATGTCATACATGCTTTCAATCTGGTTGGAAATTGGTTAATTAGGAAAATTGGAAAAGGGGATAAAGTGAAAATTTTCCTTGACCCTTGGGTAGGGAGAAAAGGTATGCAAAGACTACCCCTTGAATTGATTCGAGAATTAATGAATAAAGGTTATTTTAACCTTAAACAGGTCGCAAAGTAGGAAAGGTCCACAAATTGGCAACAGTAGTGGTTATCCTGGAAAGAAATTGATTTGGGAGTAGCATAGATAGGTCGCAAATTGGGAAAGGTCCACAAATTGGAAACAATAGTGGTTATCATGGGAATAAAATGGCTTGGGGGTAGAGTATACAGAAGGATGGAAAATATACGAAGTTCGCAAACTAGGCAAGGTCCATAAATTGGCAACAATAGTGGTTATCATGGGTAGAAATTGGTTTGGGGGTAGAGTATGCAGAAGGATGGAAAAGATACGAAGATCTTTTGATAGGTAGCAATGTTAGGCTTGAGGAGTAACAGGATCAATTGATATAGTCTTTGAATCCAACTAGAGTTTGTGTTTTGAGATTAGGCTACAAAGCACTAGAAAAAGAAGGAAGAGAAGATCAACTAATCTAGTGGTGGAAAATGATATGGAAATTAAAATTCCCAAAAAAAAATATGTCTTTACATAGTTGAGCTTACACAACAAGGCTCTTGCATGGGATGTTCTTTAAAAGAGGCATTTTATAGGGCCTGGATGGTGTTGTCAATCTCACCAAGTAGAAGAATCTATAGATCATCTCATGTTGGAATGTCCAACTCCAGGGAGGTATGAAAAGGTGGAAAGATTAATTGGGATTGGGAATCACTGGAAGGGGAAAGTCTTGAAGAGGACTTCAGAACCTAGTGTAATAGAAAGGAGAATTCCAAAGATCAGAGAACTTCCATTTAGCATTGTATGGCTTGCTAGAAATCAAAAATTGTTCAAAGATAGAGAGACTCTTCCCCTAAAATATGTTGTCCAATCCTTAAATATTTTGAATGTCTACCCACAAGTGTAGGAAAATTTTTATCTCATATTCAAGGTGAAGTAGCTATAAATAAGTATATTCCATGGGATGTTTTGATGGTGCGTCACATGGGAACCCTCCTAAGGGAGGTTTGAGAGGCATACTGTACTTATCTTCAGATCATAGTATTTATTTTAAAGTGATAATTGGTCAAGAAATTAACAATTTCTATGAATTGATGGATTTAACGTTGGTCCTGAAACTAGCACAAGAATTTGGTGTGACCCATTTACAAATTTTTGGAGACTCAAAGTTGGTTAGCAAATGGATGCACAAGGAAACAGATCTCAAGAATTTCACATTAAGACCCTTGTATGATGAAGTTTTGAATATACTAATATTTTTCTCCTATACATCTTTGGGACATGAACATTGTTGCAAATGGGCTCTCAAAAGCAGTAGTTGAGTTAGAGCGTGGAAATTGGATTGTTTTAGTAATATAGAATGGACATAGTACACAATATAATCATGAACCATGGACTTCACTACAATCATTACAGTTTCTATCTCAGTTTTTGTATAATGATAGACTTTCACTTATCTTGGATGAAAGATAAACAAGATAGTTTGTCACAGCAAATCTCAATTTGTGTGATTTCACTAGTGTTTTAAATTGGTATTGTTGCAATCCACTTGCATGCCCTAAAATGAATAAACTATCATTCTTACTATTACTCCAACAATGAAATCTAAACCATTAGTACTATTAGCCCAACAATGAAATATAAACATTACCGAATGAAATAATATCACAAGACAATCAAACACACTAGTACAAAACAAATTTACCCTAGAGAAAACCTCAATCAAAAAATAACTACAGCGTTCAAATGCATTATTTTATTACTTCCACATGAAAGTTACAATTCCATGAACACACCCTCCAAACAGAGATTGTTGTGTTTTGATTGTTGTATTTTAATGAGCTAAAGAATTACATTACAAATTTTTCCAAACCATTCAACCTATTGTGATTTTGTTCACCTACTCACTTGTTGAGCACAAAGTGAGAAAGAATCATCTTTGATCGTCTTTAAAAAAATGGCATGTATTGTACCTAGTAGGCTACTTCTTATGCCTTGTCTTTCTCCTCTTTTACAAAAATTTTCAAAGACCTAGTCAAATACAATCAAAAGTATCAACCTTGATTAAATCATCCCATTAAGCACCTTATTTAATAACACTATTAAAGACTTATCTGATGAATATAAACACTAGTTTATCTACGTTAAATGTCATTAATATACTCTCCAATGCATAATTAATTTGTCTCTTTCAAGACAGTCAAATTTGATCAGCCAAGACATCACATGGGCAGCATTTGATAGAAAGCTAATACACATTTCCACATACTTAGCCAATCTCTTGGATAGGCTTACATGGCTCCATGTTTGAAAAATGGATGTTGGTGTGGTTTCTATAGTATTCATTGCTATGGATGTACAATCACATACGCCCATACTAGGTTGTAGAATGCACCTATTGATGCAAACATCTATATGTATATATTTGTGTGCATTATACTTATTTATCCGTTTTGGTTTATACGAGGCCAATTTTTTGGATTCTTAGACTTCAAACCAGCAAAATTTTCCCTTTTCCAACCCAGCCACATAAATGGACAATTTATAGTCTTTTACCTTTCAAAACCAACACTTGATCCATTTTGGATGAAAATGACTTGTGTTTTGAGAATTTAATGATGTCTTAAATGAGAAATATTAAAAAGAGCATCCTTCAAAGGATAAACTTTGGAAACATGCATGTCTATATCGAAGCAATTAAATCACTTTCAAATGAAAAGCAATCGAGAGAAGAAACATTGCATAAACCTCAATCTTTGGTATAAGTGGTGCTTCCTAGGGTTTGTGGCACGTCCTCCTAAGAAATATGGGTCAATTATGGGGGCTTGTTCTCTCTTACTCATTGGCTCCAATTTTATTTATTAGAAAAGACCCAAGCCATATTACAAGATTTTCATCCTATTTTCCCCCTTTAGTTTTACTTATGCATGACCTAGTTGTTCCCATTACTCGATCAAGCTTGCCATTGCTTCAGGTGACTTGTCTCCTATGAACTCTTTGTTTGGAAAGGATTCTAGATATTGATTGTTGAGTTTGAAGGCACCTTCTTCAAACATTTGTGTTTTTTCTCTCTCAAATTTATCCCATGTTACAACTTCTACCAACTCCTACTCCTTCAAGTAGCTTCCCAATTGATCTAGATTATTTTCAGCACGAAATGAGAGCAGAGATATAATAAAGAAATGCACAGAGATATTGCAGATATTCAATAATATAACAGAAATGTATCAGATATGCAACCATAAACACAGATATACAGTAATACACGATTT
>ML784615.1:395224-410897 GCA_009831015.1 Picea engelmannii | reverse complement strand
TATCCCTATTGAAGAGATACCTCCTTCCGATTTCTTTTCCAGTAAGAAAAGGAAAGTTGTGGTGAAGAAAGAAGGTGCAACTGTCAAAAAGCATAGGGTATTATTGGATGGACAAAATTGGGAAGAAGAAGACTTTGCTACAGAGGTAGCAGGCTCTTTGGGAGCCTTTGCAACAGCTAACCTATTCTCAGTTGATAATCTGAAAGAAAGACTGAAGCAGAAGAATCAGATGATAAGTCAATTGCGAAATCAAATAAGAACTACAAAAAAGAATGTCAGAGATGAAGTCAATAAAGGGCTTGAACAGGCTAGAGCTAGTGATAGACAAGAAATCCCACTGCTCAAGTCCAGTCTTGATGAGATGCATAAGAATGTGCAAGTGAGCGAAAGACAGGTTATCCAGCAAGATGAGTTGGTAAAACAATTACAAAACAAGGTCAGTTCTATTGAGAAAATGGTTGTGGATATAGCAGTGTTTCGAGCTCAAGCATTGGAACTGCTAAAGAAACTGGAAATAACACAATAAAGCCTTTTTACTAAGATAGAAATCATCCAAAATCATTTTCGAGAAGTAAACCAATCATTGGATAATATTGGTTTCAGAGAAAGAGAGGCTACTGCAACCCGAACCACTTTTCAAGAAGCGATCGTGTGATCAACTAGAGAAGAAATATCTGTAACTCCCAGATTGATTGTTGCAGAGCAGGTCAAAAGTGATATAATATTAAAGACATGGGAGGCCAATATAGTCGAGAGTAAAAGAACGACCAAGGAAATAAAAGAGGATTGTGAAGAGGTCTTTCATTTGCTTAATAAAGAATCACTAGGCCTCGGAAAGGATGATTGTTCTAAAATACTAGGACAAATCGACATTGTAAAGCAGCAACTTGACATCAAAGAAAACTTAGAGGAAGCTCAGGCTGAAATTTTTCAGCTAAAGCAAGTTGACATCGCTCAGATAGATAGATGGTTGGTAAAGCCAAATTTACAGTTACAGTGAATGACTTCTAAAGATAAAAGGATAGAAGACAGGTTGCCACAATTACAAAAGAAGTTGTATCTTTTTGAGGCAAAAGATGTGACAGAACCTTCTAGACTAGTAGTACAATTTGTAAGCAGGTGTGTCGAATGTCTTGAGCGAGGAAAAGGGAGTACCTCAAAGAATCAATGAGGTGACATGTACATATCTGTTTCTTTCGGTATGAGAAAGAGATAGAGAAGAACCAAGTGAAACGGTTCAAGTTTTCATTTTGTAACCATTATTATCTAGGATTAACGAGGATTCCAATTGCCTAGGGTTGAGAACCTCTTGTATAAATATATTTTCAAAAGACTAAAAAAAGGTTGTTTCTTGCTGTATATAATTGAGAAAACTCTCTTTATTGAAGATTAATACAAGTGAAGACCAGAGATTCCTCATTTCGTTCAGTTTGAGTTATGTGTTCTTCCGTCTTTCCATATCTCAGCATCTTTTTATATATTTCCTTGATAAATGCATGATCACAACTTAGTACAACATCTATTGTGGTTACATTTCATTTAGTAATTTAATAGCGCACAACTTTTCCTCTGTTTTATTGTTAGTAAATACAAGCCCTGTGAGTTAATTGGATTGCTACATTTTATGCTTCATTTAAGGTTATATCATCTATTTTCTTCTTCTGTAGCAAAGTAAGATTATTTTGTAATAGATGTCTTGCTTCGTCTAACAGCGTTATGTTTTTCTCTCATTACACTCAATGCTTTAATATTAACTCAGACACGAAAGACGGCCTTTGAGTTGTTATACTGTTAATTCATATAAGGGGTCTTTTCTCATACAACTGAGGTAGAAAAAGCAAATATTAAGACCTTCCTTATTTCTTGATGCCTTGACATTATACTTTGAGCCTTAAGTATAAACTCAGGAACAAGAAGGTGGTTCAATAAAGGGAAGTTATCAATTGAGATGTGCAACCAGTTCTTTGTAGCAAAGTATCAGAGCCCAGACTGGAGCCAAAGTATCCCGATCGAATGGTTGAAAGATGAATGGAGAGGCATCTTGTCGACAATACAGAGGTACATCACTGGAGAGGGTAGGTTTTCGATTATCCATTGCTATTATCTCAGATTTCTCATGCATCTAAATGGTGAGAAGGAGATGAATCTCTCATTCTACCTTCTAAAAGGCCTAACCAAGATGGTCAAACGAGTCCAAAACTATCCACAAAGTGCTCATAGGAGCCTCTACCATCAAGGATTTATAACTAGTTCGATATGCTCTCGATGAATTGCAAATCTCTTGGGCACAACTTCTAGTATCTCTAGGGTTACAGGATGAAGAGTCAAGCACACATCAACCATCAGAACAAAAAATTGAAGTTCCCCATGAAGCTAAGGTTTCCACATAGCCTGGAAGTTCATCAAAAACCATCCAGCATTCAAAAGAACAAACCCTACCTGCAAAATGGACCAGATCTATCAAAGAAAGATCCATCACTCCAGAAAAGGATGAAATACCTCAAAGGCAACTGAGGTCATCCACAGTGAAACGAAGGGCCAGAGAAGATGATAAAGTATGTCAAAAAAGATAAAAAAAAACATGTTTGTCCAATAGTCTAACCATCCCCTGAGCATATTGAGGTCGAACCTGTGTCCATTGGTATGCAAGGAGAAATAGCTCATAAATTGAAACCAAGCAAACAGGAGAAGAATAAGCATGTTAGTCCTAAAGCAGCTACAGTGGAATCTGTGCCATCTGACACAGATTGGAGAGCCTCCTGGGACAAAACAAGGCAGAAAGAAAAAGGGTAAACAGGTCCCAACGATGCCAAGTAAACCAAATCGAAAGACCAGGTTGACCAACCAGCTGAGGCTAAACTCCAAAGCCTTATTCGATCCATCCCTCAAGGAGCAGAAGCCGATTAAATAGAAGATCGAGACATTGAAGAAGAGCCCTCTGGGTTTACCAACATGGAAGAAATGGCCATCCACACTTTGAAGGAAATGTCAATAGACAAGACCAAAAAGAAGAACAACAAGGGACAAAGCTCAGGTATTAAGTATTATGATTTAGAAACAAAGTACACCACGGGTCCAAAAACAAAGTATGCCCCAGAACAAGATTTAGAAGAGACCGAACCAAAGGCAGGGGGGAAATGTTGAGGGTACTTGAGCCTGTGAGACAGCATTAGAGACAAACCTGAAAAGAAGCCAAGGTTTGAAATGAGACCTAGGAAACCTAAGCTCCCTATTGATCTCAATAGGCTTGTTGCCAAGGAAAAGCATGAACTAAAAACTGAGAAAAAAGTAAAAACAAAGATCAAGCCTCAAGTTGAAGGTAACAAGGAAAGGGAGGGCAGTAATCGACAAATGGAAACCCTCAAAACAACAGAATGACAATATGAGAAAACAGATTCAGGAGTTGCAGCAACATCAAACACTTGAGATGCAACATTCAAAATTATAGAGAAAGTACCAAAAGTTGCAGAAAAAACATCAAAAGACCTGCATGTTCCTAAAGCAAATCATCTAAGTTTGTTGTTGTCAACAAGTATGAAATTTGAAGCCTGTGCAAGTTTTGCTCCAGTGTTGAAGGTCTTTCTCCAATTACTAGCATACGTGTGGATCCATGTGAAGTCAACAAGAAGTTTCAGTGAAATAATCTTTTGCGTTAGTTTGAGATACTACAGTCAGTTGTAATGTGATGTATTTTTTACAAAAACAATGTTTTGTTAGGTCAAGGTTATGAGCCCAGAAAATGGGAGTTTTACCTACAAATTAGCATCTAAACTCTACTTCACTCAATGTAAAGAGGTGTCCTTGAGAAGTAATCATAACTAATGGTGAAGTTTAAGATCTACATATCTAAATGTAATGAACATATTAACCCTAGAATTTAGGATCTAAGATAGGCATTTGAACCTCTTTGGTGGATAAATAGAAGAATATGGGAATGTAAAGGGGTTCAACTTTTTTGGAGATGTATCAAGCTAACAGGATATAGATTGGGCTTATGAAGTGTAAAGATCTGCAAAATTTTCTACTCGGTGAATATAATTTCTGGTGAACAGATTGTCTTTCTCAATCTTGCTTGTCTTTTCTTCTTATTTGGATGCATGTTGAATGTTTTGCAAAGCAAATATTCTCTCTTTCAGCTAATGTGCTTACAACATGTTGAGAATTGTATTCCAAGTATTGTTTTAGGTTTAAGGTAATGTGTTAGATCTAAAATTTCTAGCTGCAAGTGACAAATTGTATGCTTGTCACTATTTTCCCGTTCTACTTTTATATATTTTATCTGCTACACCATAACGCATGCCACTGGCTAAGAGAAACATTGTAGTGAATATTGTGGAACGGTCCAACTAGACCCATGCCCTTAAAGTTTATCTATCAGCTGACCATCAAAACAAAAACCAATCATCCCAATAACTGAGGTGGCCTAGCTCTGCCCTTAGCAGTCAGATGCAGACCTAAAGAAAACCAGCCTTTTCAAAGAATAGACTTGAAAGACAGCTAATGAACATGAGGAAACCCCTTCAAACACACAGCACCTATCTGAAGAAATCCAAGCAACAGCAGATATTAGACTCTAACAAAGAAGAAAACATGGTTTACTTTGGAAATGTAAGAAAAATTAAATGGAAAATCAGAAAGAGAAAAGAAGTAATAATTGAATTCTAAAAACTGGTTAATCAGTCAATCAAGAACATGTTTAAAGACGAAGCAATTAACTGAATTGACGACTCTGACAAAGAAAAAAACAGACTTTCAAAAATAGAGAATAAGTGAATTCTCAAAACTCGTTAATTGGTCAGTCAAGAAGCTCTGTGAGTATGTATAGGTGGGATTGGTCAATCAAGAAGCCCTACAAGTATAGACAGGGCACTATAACTTTTTGTATATTTCAATTTGCATTTCAAAAAAAAATGTTGGCAAAGAAAATATTGCATAAACCTCAGCATCATCCTCCTTCCAAGAATGTTTAAATGTCGTTGATATTTTTTAATTTGCAACTGTAACCAAAGGTTGGACATTAATTTTATCGAAATCAGGCCCACTTTATGATATTTGATTACTGATTTGGATCTAGGGGTAAATATATCTTTTTCTCCAGATGTACATATTCTCTAAGCAAAGTGGGATTTATGCAGTGCCTTCATAGGAACCATACTGTTACAAACCTGATATTAAAAACACTACTGAGATCTCTCTTTGAGAAAGAATGGAAAAGTGCAGAGAGAAATTCTATTTGTCTGTGGAAGATTTGGCTTTGGAACAAATGTCCTAACAATAGAAAGTCAGTATGCCTCATCATATATTTGACATAGAATTTATTCGAGCTTCAACTTTATAGTTCAATCGCAGTACGTTGTAAGTAGTTGCTGCTACACTTCCCATTTGTGAGAATTCAAGTGAACAGGACCCTTGATCCTCTTTGCTACTGACTGTGATATGGCTTTATAAATTTATACACTTATCATATAGACAAAACTAAAGTTGCTCACAGTAAATGTTTTGAAAATGCCAAAACACGACATTCTGAACCGCAGTACCAATAAAGGAGGAAAAGCTACAAAAAATATGAAATAAACAACATCACCGAGAAAACCCATCCTAAAACCCAATATTATATGCCCTATATTTTACAGCTTTGAAATCCCTAATATTATATGCCCTATATAAAGGAAAATAAAATGGCATTCAAATTCAAACGAAAAATAATCAATTCAGGAGGGAAACAGATAGAATTAGAATTTTATCTTCGAACTATAATAATAGATTTAAAAACTTATCTTCAAACTATACCAATAGAAGTAAAAACTTATCTTCAGACTACAGCAAGTAACCATTTGTAGAAAATACAAAAATTTTACAGTGGAGGTCACCATCATAGCAATAAATATTATCCTCGACAAAACTACAGAGACAGTAACATTGGAATTACAATAAGAAAGTCAAAACATGGAAAATACATCATTTTGAGACGAACGAAACTCAACAAACCTTTGTGCATATCCAAATGAACTAAGATTAGAAAAAAAAACACAAAAGGCATAGGAAAAGTGAATAATAGAATGAAACAAATGAAAAGGAAAAACAGAAAGCGCCAAAAGTGTGATAAACTAAGAACTGTATGGGGACACTCATTGAGGCTTCAAACAGGTAACTGTCTCTGCCATTGCAAGATGATTATGATGCCATCATACCAGCACACTTCAACATACAGATGCTGGCAAGATGCATATCTATTATATAGTCATCTTGCAGCAATAGTTTTCAAATAGTTGGAAAGGAGCAAGGCAGTGACGAACACACAGGAAGATCCATTGCCTGTAGGGCAAAGCCTGTTGAGAAGAAAATGAAATTAATATTCAACACCAAGTCTTTCCACACCACCAATGCCTTCTTCAAAAGCCCAACTTACAATAATGTCCTTCAAAAGTCCAACTTACAATAAAGTCAACTTAGAAGTAACGTGTTAAACACCAGATCTAGTTATTTACAGTTTGTCTATATTATATAAGCTCTCAGAAGCTGCAAAGCATGACTTGCTATGTCTTGTTTTCCCCTCTTTCACCTACACAGATACACCCCCAGTTCCTTTAGATGATTAAGATATTCAAATCCAACCTTGTTTGTCAATGTTCCCATGACCCAAAGAAGCTTCTATCTTGAATGCCCCAAAGACTTGAAAGTTGAAAGTTGAAACAGCTCACTGCACCAGAAATTTTGATCCCTGAACCTATTAACAAATTTTCAATGCTTTAAGCAACAAATTGTTGACAGGAAATAACACAATTTCCACGATCTGTATCAATTGCAGATTGTTGATAGGAAATAACCATTTTCTCGGATCTGTATCAGTTGCAGAGCATACTCAGTTTGGGGGGCTTTTTACTAAGGCCCTAAAAACTCATGAGTTACATACATGCATCCCCATACACATATATGATATATCTATTGAAAAACATTGCATGCCATTTGATCAATGCAGGCCAAAATGGATATTGAGCAGGGGTTTCTGTGTCACTAAATCCACATTGGCAAGGGCCCTTCCATTACTAAACGTATCAAGCATAACATCAGAATCCTCGGTATCAGAATGTCCATAAGAAAAAGTTCGATACTACACAAATTTTCACATGCACTGTACATTTCTATTCAGAACCTGTGTACTTACATATAATAAAACACCAAGAAAAGCCACAAACCAATGGCCTAAACTTATCACAACTTGTGAATTTTGATCACTTAATTTAAAAATGAGTTTACCTATAATTTGATATAAGCTTAGCAAGGACTTTCAGCCCTGTTCAATTTACATCTGCACCTTTAACATTTTAAGATTATCCCAGGACACCCTATCTTGGATTTCAATTTTCAACTGCTAAAACCGAACACTGAAAAAAGTTGCCACATTGAGAATTCTCCCAAAAACTTAGGTACATGTTTCTGGAATGCCTAGAGATTCCATAGTCACGAGGAGATAAAAATTTCCTCAACCAATCACCTAAACTGGTTACCTTTTTGATATGAAATGGCACCCTGTCAAATAATAAGGCAAGGTAGTATATGACCAGCACTGTCTTCACATGCAAAGCTGCATCACTCTAAAGAGCAAAGGGGAAAAAATGAAGCCAAACCTATCATCTAAAAAGCACACTTTCTGATGTCAACTCTTTCAGAGAAGGTTACCTCTCGCCCCGCTTTAATAAGGTATTGTTGGCAAACCTTCTGTGTCATCTTCAGCTGCTCAACCTCTTTACATGTAAAACATTCATTGAGGAAATCCACTCAAGAAAAGAGATGTGATAATTATAAAAGTGGAACAAAACTGTGCTTCAGATGTACTAGTTCTGGATTTCACTGACAGAGGGTTCCAATTTTTCTTGCATGCTACTCAAATCATTGGCAGAGAGCTTTTCCTCAATCTGTCATATCATTCCAGATAAGATAATTGAAAGAGATGACACAGACAATAGCAAAAGTAAAAGTAGAAAGTTTGCTGAGGATTCTAGATAAACAAGTGCAAGCAGAGTTTGGAAAATCAATAACATACCTTAAATTTTCCAGCAGTGGCAAGAACTTGGCCTGCATGAAAAGTGCTATCATTATGGCAGGAGGGCAATTTTCTGCGATCAATCAGTGACTCATTGCACAAATTAAGCCCTTCAGACTTGACTTTCTTTTTGGGAGTTGGCTGAAAACAGGGTTGTCACCGAATTGGATGTAAGAACCAAGACAAGTTTTCCTAATATTTGGATTCAAAAGCTTTGTTGTTATCCAGTCATACCTGTCCAAAACACTCATCCTCTAGCTGTCCTTCAGGAATCAAACCACTTGAGGCCACGGGAGCTAAAGGAGCAGCAATTTTTTTTCTCATAACCCTGCAATTCGAGAGTATGCACACAAAAAAATTAAAATCATGTTGAAAGCAGAATTCATAGATCCACAACGGTCTACACAAATTGATATTTCTACTGTACATCTACACAAATTGATATTTCTGCTGCACACTCCAGTAGCTAATTCAAGATAGGGCCTGTGCCATGGGCAATGTGTGTATGACTCCATAGGATTTGTAAACATGCAATCACTAGTCATTTGCAACCTGCTAATGACTACTGCAAATCTATATCTTTGAGCTATTATATCCATTCTACTGCACCTTCAACTTAAAAAACCCTGTAATTATATACCGTACCTTTGTGTCTGCGGCTTACCACGCAAAGCACCTACGCGTTCATTGTTAATACAGTTTGGAAGCATTTCTTCCAAATAACCATTCCGTTTTCTCTGTTGCCAAGTAAAAAGGCTAGTTCCATTAACTACATGCTAATTCTACCAGAAAGATGGGAAAACGAATAGAAAATGTATCTTCTATTAAGCAAAACAAAAAAGTAGCATACCTCAAGATTGGTCATTGAAGAAACTTGCAAAGCTTTTTCTAAGCGACGCTGTGCCATTTTTTCACGTATTTCAGCTTCAGTGGCTCGCTTCTCTGCCAATTCCCTTTGCTCGTGAGCCTCTACAATTTGCTCTTCAAATGCATCTCTATCACGCCGAAAATGCTCGCATTCATTCCTTAACTCTTCACATATTGCTATATGTTTCTTCAATACAAGTGCATTCTGTGTAGCCTCATCCTACCATCATCTCCAAACACCCAAAACAATCATCACAAATGACCACACATTGATGCTGGAAACATGGAATGCAAGAAATTTTCCAAGAGGGTAGAACTTTGTAGCACCCACCATCCAATACTGAGAACTATAATTTTGTAGCTACCTGAAAGTGCCCATTTCACTAAAATCCAAAAAACAGAGGACCAACAATAAAAGGAATCAATGTATATTAGTAAAGCCAAACCCACTTAATCCCAGATACATTAGCAAACATTCCTACATAGAATTAAAAACATTCTGAGTTAAGGGAGATGAAGGAAATCGATCTAATTGGACTATGGCAAGGATCCTTCATATACGATTAAAGGTTCTATTTTTTGCTCTCGCAAACAAATCATCAGGTATAGGCAAAAAGACAATCTTCCACTTTCATCTTCTGACCTGGTTGATTTTCAGAACCCAATCAGTCCTCCAATAGCCTTCCAGGTCGGGGAATGATTTTCTAAAGGAGGCTCCACCTAGGGATTTTGACAACCCTATCGATGGGATCCCACTTTCTTTTGATTGGGAGTTGACAACCTTAGGATATGGATACCCCAAGCCTTTCAGTACTGCTGGTGTCAGAGCTGGCAGAGAAAGGGACGATTAGGTCCCCTGGGTACAACAGGCATGAATGAAGCATGGAAAGAAAGCGCAATCCCTGGTGTATCCCTCAGTCAGAGATCTTTTCCCTCCCTTGTCCAGGCAGTGTTGGTGTGGTATTCTCCTCAGTCAGAGATCTTTTCCCTCCCTTGTCCAGGCAGTGTTGGTGTGGTATTCATTGATGGTGAGCCAAAATGTGATGGTGGAAACAAACCTACACAGGAAGGGGGTTCCAGTTGATAGTCTCTGTGCTGAAGGAATGTGGGTGGAAACCCCTGATGGTGAGGGTGTAAGGAAGGTTTTGTGTGTTGAGGAACTTGTGTTGAATTTTAAATTCTAGACTAGTTTACAACTGCAGTAGGCTAACTAGGATCTCAAGAAGATTAACCATACACAGATTACACAATGGGTTTGCTCGTTTGACCATAGGTAATGCTCTTCATTACCACCCAACCATAGGCATCCTCAAGTGCCCCCCCCGAGCAGAGCAGGAGACCTGCTACTGAATGATATCCAAGAGAAAGTCACCCAAATACAGAGATATATGTTGTTACAGATGTGCCCAATCTGCTGTCTCAGAAATGCCTCAGATCAGGMCGAATTTTGCTGCCTCGGACTAGTACTCCTGCACAATGTTGCCAGRGCGCAGAGCGAAGTGGGAGCGTTTTTAGGAAGCAGAGCGTCGGGAGCATCATTTTCAAAAAATCCTCAGGAGCAAAGCATCCCGGAAGCGTCTATTTTATATATATATATATATATATATATATATATATATATATTGCGTTTATATTAAAAAAACATGCAGAAAGACAAATTAGTTGCAGAATGTATGAAAAGATGCATATCTGTACATTGTAACATTAAAATGGCATYCATAGTAGTAAGTAGTAGTACATCAATGATTAATCATTCAAGCATCAACCATCTAGAATTTAGCAATTACAAACTTACAAACCAACATACAAATTTTTAAGCCATATAATAGAAAGTAGACCATTAAGTTATGGAATGAAATCAGTGAYCTAGCAACTGTCAATAATAACATGAGTGATGACCACATAGTTATGATTACAAAATAGGCCATCTGCACTTAATTATGAAGATCGAAAGGTCCAAAACAATAAAGTTTAAACTGTGCTAGACTCTAGGGTCTAGTTGTTAAATGCTATGAATCTATCATCTATAGACTGACATGTAAAGTAATGAAGCGCCCCATGGAGCTTCCTGTCACTAAACCATTTTGTAACTCTCCAAGTCAAATTTTTTTGCAACATCTTTGAAGTACAGGATTGGTTTCTTGGGTTAATTGTGCTAATCAATTTAAGGTAATTCACACTTCCATTCTAATCTATAATGACTTAACTTAATTGACTTTAGGGTTTCCCCCTAAGCTAGGGTAGTTTCCTAAGTCCTTAGTCTGAAGTCATAGAAACAGAGCCAGTGTAAGATCCATAGAGAGCAACTCTATAACATACCATGAGAGAAACTCTATAACAACATTTAGTACAGATTTTTAGCACAGTCCACAGTGTTCGATTACCAGATTTAAGTCATAGAATCAGAGTCAAGGTAAAGTTCCACAAATGTTGTTAAAGAAATAGATGAATAGAGCAATAGGCCAGCAAGATTCCTTAGGAAGTGCCCATTTTGCACCCTGGAGTGAGCTTCCTGAGAAGCTTCCATGGAGGATTCGCTCGGAGCGGGGTTTTGAGGGTGGAGCGGGGGGGGGTGGGATATTCCTAATGTGTTAGGAGGCCGAGTTGTTGTGTTCAAAATGAGGATGGGGTACACTTATATATATAGGTCCAATAGAATGAGGGGAAGTGTCTTTTCACATAGGGCCAACTTGTACAAATTGCATACAAGCTAACTTATAACATAATATAAATTAGTCTTTACCCAATAGGGCCAACTTGTACCCTTATCTCTCAACACAAGTGATTGGGGTTTTCTCTACTCAAGATATCATTCGTAGGAGGTCTCTTGGAGGTGGATACCTCCCACAGCTAACAAAAACATCAACAGCTTGTGGGTTATTCAGAAATCTCTGGGATGCACCAGCCTGCAAAAGGCAGGGTTGCTAACTGAAGGATGAACTGTGTCAAACTGAGATCGGAGAAGATACGCCTTGTGATTGGAGAGGACCTTACGTTGGAACAAATTATCCCAATGCAGGAAATGGCCCTAGTTGGCAGGTTCTTAGGAAGATATATGAACGAGAAAACACTGAGGGACCAGCTTGTTAAGGTATGGGTATACAGGCCTGTGGGGTATTTGCCCTCTTTTCACATTGTCCCAGGGATGGCTGGCTTTTGTCTTCGGGAATGGGGCAGATGTGGAGAGAACTGGGAAGGGATGATAGTTTTGGGGGTCGTCAATGCTAGCTCTCAAAAACTGGACCTTTTATTTTGACCCATGAACTGAAAGGGTCACTGTACATCCAATTTGGGTTAAACTGCCCTGCATCACCTCTGGAGCTTTGGAATGAAACTATGTTAAAATAAATTGGAAACAGTATTAGGATTTTATTGGACTTGATAAGGATTCTTGTATCCCGATGGTTAAATCAGAGGCTTGAATTCTATTGAGATGGATCTAGGGTTAGGGCTGACATACAAAGGGTAAATTGGGGCGAGCAATTAGATATTCTCCCAGATATTGGACTATGTGAGTGTTCCCTTTCAATGTAATTTTTGCCATTCAGAAAGCCCAACCTGCAATATAGAGAGAAAAAGGTTTCATCACCAGAAAATAAGGATAGATAGCTTACAGGAGTCAGCCCCCAAAGGCTCACGTAAAGATAGTGGTTTGAGCACGTGGCTTCTGATCATCCTCATGCTATTGGAAAGGAAACTTCAGTTACATTCAGTCCCCTCCAAAAGGGATGTCTCTCAATCTGGTTATATCCATGCCTCCAATGCCAATCCTCCGGAAGCAGATTTTCGAGATGAGGATGACTTGTAAGTTGCAAGCTTCCACAAGGCTTTTCTCCTCAATTCAAGGTAAGAGCATTGTTCCTCCTTCCCTTCCATTTCCTGTTCCACACAATACAGTGAATCCTGAGCAGAAATTGTCGAGGTGGATTTTGGGGACCTCTGTTACTTGGGTTCTGAACCAACCTCTCAGTTAAATTCCTCTTCCCTGGGAGCTACAAGACTCTTTAGACTTTAGAGTCAATCAGTCTACTATAATTTCCCATAACCCTAGTGATGGGATGGACGTTATAGTATTGTCATCAACAGACTCTTCTATGAGGACCCATGGGCAATCGACTCCTAAGGGTTTATGGCCTAAGGTAGATGTGAAGATCGACTCTAGAGAAGGGTTTATAGGAGACAAGGTTCTGGAAACTCTTGTTGTTCCTCCAGTAAATGCTCACTGCTCCCTCCCTTCTCCTTCTATCCCTTAATGGAATTGGAAGACCCAACCTCCCCAACCTCCAAGCAGGTAGAGGCCAAATCTAAGCCCAAAATCTTCCAGGTATCATTTAAGATCTTCAAAAACCTGGTAGAAGAATCCTGCATTGGACAGGTGGCAGGTGGGCTGGGTCGAGATGAGGGACAGTGCCAGAGTGAGAAATTTAGAGCAGTAAAGACCAATAGATTAGAGTGAGGAAGGCCATAGCATGGAGTAAGTAATGTTAGTTCTCTCGCATTAGAGGCTTGGGCTCCTCTCAAAAAAGCTTGCCCTGAAGCATATTTGCAAGCTTCACAAACCACGCATTATCTTGATTCAGAAATCAATGTTAGATGCAGATCGCTCAAAATGTATTCTTGCTTTTTTTTGAAAAATTGGCAGTTTGTAGGTGTAGATTTAATTGGTAAGTCCAAGGGCATTATAACAGGGTGGAACTCCTCCCTACAGTTGCTAAACCACTCTTTGATTCCCGCAGGCATCTGGACAGAATTTAGCTCTCTGGAATGTCTGTAATAAAGAAACAATTCTAGGATGATCTATTTGCAAGGGATTGTCTTAAGAAGGATTTTGTAATTCTGGGAGGTGCTGTACATTGTCACTATAAAGGCTGAAATATGGGGTGAGGTTGCCTGAATGGATCCTTTAGCAAATTATTTCCTTCATAATAGTGGATTATGGGTTGTCATGTGGAACCTATAAATCTTGTACCAACTTGAAGGAATCTAAGGACAGGCAGTGAAGGGATCTCAAAAAGACTTGATAGATTCTTGGTGTTTGAAAAGCTATTAGCTAATTGTGATAGGATCAAAACATGTGTGGGACATGGGAGTTTTTCAAACCATTCTCCAATCTTTCTCCAAGTGGAAAAGGATGAAAATAAGCTACATGGACCATTCAAATTCAATCCCATTTGGTGTGAAGATGAAGAATTTGTAAAAATTGTAAAGGAAGAATGGAAACATATTTCTCCTACTGTATAGGAGTCGGCAATGTTCTAGTTTGTAGAATTAAAAGAGTCAAAAGAGCAACTTTATCATCGGCTAAGGAAAAGAGCTAGTCCTCAGAGGAAATGTTAATTGAGAAGTAAAGATTACTCCATTGTATGAACAAAATCACAGAGGGGTATTCTCTGATGAAAAAAAGATGCAACTCAAGCAATTTGAGGATAATAAAAAGGAAGTACTGGAATGGTAGGACTAAAAATGCATGATGAAAAGCAGAGCCTTATGGCTTGCACAATAGGACAAGAACACAGTTTTTCCAAAGTTATGTCAAGTACAGAAAAAACATCAATACAATCTGGGAAATGAAGGAGGAAGATGGGAGAACAATTAGAAGATTCAAGGGGATTGCAGACCTTAATAACCAATGCTAAGTGGTGGAGTCCTTCCAACAAGATAAGAGCCTTGGCCCGGATGGTTAGTCTATCAATTTTTACTTGGGCTTCTATGATTTTTTGTAGGAGGATTTGTTAAAAGTCATCCAAGAATCTAGAATGTCAAGGCAGGTTCTTGGATCCATCAACACTACTTTCATAGCTCTTATTCCCAAAAGAGATGATCCTACATCTTTTGAGGAGTTTAGACATATCTCTCTCTATAATGCCCTTTATAAAATCGTCTCAAAAGTCATTGCCAAAAGATTGAAGGGGTCATGTCTAACACCATTTCAGAGGAGCGGTTTCATTTTCTAAGAAATGGATAAATTCATGACGCTATTGGGGTAGCCCAGGAAGCCCTTCACTCGGTCAATACCAAGAAGCTAGAAGCTATGGTGATTAAGCTCAACCTTTCAAAAGCTTGTGATAGGGTAACCTGGTTGTATATTCATTTAATTCACATCCACATTGGATGCAGTGTGCCCTTTGTTAACTGGATACTGGGATGTCTCAATTTTGTTTCCTTCTTGGTCATGCTCAATGGATCTACCTCTAGTTTTTTTCAAGCCTACTAGGAGATATACGATGGGGCTAACAGAAGCTTTGAGTAAGATGGCGAATGAATACTATAGGAATGGATCTATTAAAGGTATCAAGATTGGGAGGCTCTTGACTTTGTCTCATTTTCTTTTTGTAGATGATGTTTTGCTATTTGGGAACAGCACCCTAAGAAAAGCCCTAAAATTTAAAGAAATATTGGATATGTATTGTAAAGCTACTGAGATGGAAATCGATGCTCAAAATCTTCAATCTCCTTTAATAGGGTGTAACAAAGACAAGAAGATACAAAAGTTAAAAAAATTATTTTCAATGTATTGAGTTTAATAAAGGCTTCAAATACCATGGTTTTATGCTCAAGCCGAATGACTCTGATTTCCATGATTGGATCTAGTTATACCAGAAGGTTGTAAAAAGGGCCACCGACTCACCACATGGTGCAATAGGTGGCTTTCCATTGGGGGGAGACCGACACTCGTCAAATCTGTTCTCAAAGCTATTCCTGTGTATTGGCATTCAATGGCAGCATATATTCATGTGGGAAAGATCAAAAAAAGGAAAAAAA
>ML784615.1:272888-294939 GCA_009831015.1 Picea engelmannii | reverse complement strand
TTGTAAGACTTGTGCCTACACATACTCAAGTAAAAATTAGAGCATCGAGGGGTGGCTTGCTTACCCTTTATTCATATGATCAAAACTTCAAAAATTCAAAATTGACAACTATTTCTTAAAAATAAGATTTTTCATTTTTCAAAAACTTCTAACTAACATGTAATATGATTCAAACAAATACATCATAAAAATTATGTATAAATGCAACAAAGGCAACATGTAAAGAAAAACATGAAAGCAAATGCAACTACTCTATGATGAACACACAAATGCAAATTCAAGAAAGTAAATGACCTACCTACTTACCTGGGGCCCAGGGCCCGAGGCATAAGATATCAAATGCTTAGTGATATCAGGAGAAATCATACAACCAGTGCAACCGTCTACTCAACATCTCATCAAGGTATCTCCCGCTATGCTTAATCACGTGAGACAACAAAGATAAGTCAAGCACATAATAATCATGAGCACAAATAAGCATGTGATCAATCATAGGAAGCAACTCATGGAGGTGGGTGGCAGGGAGAAAATCCTACTGGAATGAATATCCTCAAGCTTGATCCACCCATCTCTGAATAGGGATGCCATACATAGATGATGGCTCATATTCTTCCTCATTAACATGACCATTGCTTCCCAAAGACTGAGAGGACATGAGAGATCAGAACAAAACTACATGGCTTCCAAAAGAGGAAGATAAAAGGTAAGGGACAACCTCATGTCCGAAGAAAGAAACCCTCCTGCTACTAAAAATATGTTTCCCTTTCATCTGTAAATCCTTGTAAAAATCCCCAAGATAAAAACACTGCTCCTCGATAGTGTGAGTCTTTGATTGTTCCGGGTTGGCCAGGGCCTCATGTCCATCAAAATTTAAGCATAAAGATGGTTGAGAGTCTTCATCAAATAATAGTTCTAAGCACTCAAAAGGATGATCCCCCAGGTATGACTAGAAATCAACATAAATGCACAACAACAAGCCATCCTCCGGTGGGTGAAAAAGGTCTGTGATCATATCATCATTAGGTTTCCAAACATCTTGATTATCCATATATGGAAAGCAATGTTCCAAAGGGAAAAATTTTGCATTCTTTAGCTAGAAGCTCTCCTCAATGTCATAAATGGGATCTCCATCAAAACCAAAACAACTAATATCCCATCCACGCTTCCAGACACATATGAAATCATCAATATGATTGTCAAATGTATCAAAAGGTTTATCACTGATCCAGGAGGATCTAAGGAATGCTCATAGAGGTCCAGAAGGATCCAGAATTCTCATAGAGGTCCCAATGGATCCATAAATGCTCAAAATTCGACCATCTCAAATCATCCCAAAAACGACATCATTGCGTAGAGCTCGTCGTCAACTTTCCAACGACAAGTCAAGCAGAGTCCGTATGCAAAAGTTATAAGTGGTCAAAGTTCAGGTCAACCAAGGTCAAAGTCAAAAGTCAATGAACAAGGGAAAATAAAGGGTGACACGTGGCACCTGATTGACAACTGAATGGGCAAGGTACAAATCCAAGTGGTCCAATCGCAGGTTGACAAGTGGCAGATAGGTGGTCCAATCAAGTGTTGACAAGTGGCATTGGATAACTAATGAGAGGTTGCCACATCACAACCCGTCATTGGCCAATATTGGTTTATGTTGTATAAAATTTTGGGAGTCAACGAGGGTCGAATCCGTGATCTCCCAAGGTCTTAGCATACCCGCCACAACACATTGGAACTTAATATATATATGGAAAACAATATATATATATATATATATATGTTAATGTAAGGTTTCATATGGACGACCAAAGGGTCGAGGGACTAAGCCCTTGATCCTTGGCCCTTGATCTATGTTTATACCATGTAACCACCATATGATGCAGAGGGGGCTCAACACATATTTTTCATAGGAGTTGTTTTAACCATGTATTATATTGTTTTAATAATAGACATCCATTATGGAAATCATGTGGAGGTTATAACCATGTGTGTATATATATAACATATAGTTATATATGTTATAACAAATAACAAAAGCCACAATGTATACGACGGTCGGTGGGAATGGAACCCCCGACCCACCAACTTGGCAAAGGCCTAAACAACCTCCACTAATCAACTATCCACTAATGTTAGTTGGTTACAAATACATTCTATTTATAATTAAAGTCATCCACTAATTTCGGGATTTGGTTATAGAACTAACCAAATCTCACTTAATGTATGCCATAAATTTTGGGAAGAAGGTTAGGGGTGTTCCCTATTTAATGGCGCACACCCCAAGGTAGAACACACACAATTTAATGCAAAGTTTTGCCTTGTAATGCATGGCAAGGGTACAAGGCACTCGAGATAATGTCGTAAATCATGTCGAGGGACCTTAACGAAATTTCAAGTATTTTATATGAATTTTGCATGATTTTTCGCTAGGAATTCAACGATGCACTCTGTTTTTGCATTTGAGCAATGTATTTTCAAAGTGTCTTCAAAATTATGTTTTTGTAAGCCTATATTATATTGTAAATTTGGAATTTTAGTATGATAAAGAACAATCATATTATTTAAAGGGAATTTGAAGATGCAGTGATGTATGTCAATTATATATGTATTTTGAGTTCTTTTATTTTCTGTTGTGACATCTCATTTACATTTCAAGTTATTCATCAATTTATGGGTTTATGGATGATCCAGATTTATTAGCGGAATAAAATGAAACCAGAGATTTATAATGTTAACATAGAGAGACAGTGAACAATAACAAAGATACAATAAAACTTGACTTCTATTAAATAAGAAATATGCTGAAAACTGTAAAATGCAGATTGAAAACAAGCTTGCTAGAATGGTGGCAACTTATCTATGAGAAGAGATGTGACGACTACGCTCATTCGCAAGAAGATGAGTACAATGAGGATCTGAACGAATTTTTACAATAAATATGAATTCCAAAACCCTAGACATCCAAAAACTTAAACCTAAGAGATGAAGTGCCAAAAGTCATGTGGGCCCCGTTGGGGTAAGTTAGTACATTAACTTCCCGGGGTCGTAACTTTTGCATACAATCTTTGTTTAGGGCACACGATAACTCGTTGGAAAGGTATTAATGAGGAGATTCATTTATGGGGCTCAGTTAGAGTCATTTCATATCATTGAGGTGCCCGATCATGAAAATACATCGTTTAGACCCTCAAATTGGCCCCAGAAGTTAAAAACTGCTAAAAATAGTAAATTGTCAAAATCGTCAGAAAACTGTTTTTAGACAATTGGAAAATGTGTGTGGCCACCGATATCCACCTGTATCAATCCTCTGAACTTAGGAAGAAATGGTGTCGATTACATCGAGTGCCCCCATAAGATGTGGAAATTTCTGTTGAATTTGGCCCCGGGTGAGCCACTTGCCTTGGTGCATGAGTTGCCCTGCTTTGACAACCCGATAAAGATGGATTCTCTGCTGGAAAGTTCCCTTGACCTATGTGTCCATGATATGATCAGTGGATGCATGTTCCATGCATTTAAGGTTGAGCTTTGTTGGTGTCAACTATTCTGTTATCTTTGAGGTGTCCAATAATGGTGGAAAATAAGGTCGAAGGAGGTCCACATTGAACACTGGGTGCAAGCCAAGGAAGGGGGGCAAGTTGAGCTCAAAATCATTATCATCCACAACCTTCGTAATGGTGTGAGGCCCATAATGGAGTGGATAAATCTTTTGATGAGGCCCTGTAAGGTGTTCTTTCTGCAAGTGCAACCAAAATTTGTCTCCCACCTGAAACTGGTGTGGCACACAGTGTTGATCATGGCACTGCTTGTACTTGGCATTGGACTTCTGTAAAATATCCTGAACCTCTTGGCGGATGTGCTAGATTTTCTCAATGAACTAGGTGTATTTGTTAGCTGCAGTTGGAGCATGCAACAAGTCTACCTAGGTGGCTGCAAGGGGTACTGCAACATCCATGGGACCCAATGTTTGAAATCCCAACCCTAACTGAAAGGGGTTGTGGCCGGTTGAGCTATGTATGGATCTGTTGCAGCTATTTTGAACATAGGGAGGAATCTCATATTAGGTGCGAGGGTGCTTGGAATTGTACATGTGCAGGATGTGCACGATCATCTGGTTGACGATCTCATTTTGGCCATTCGTCTGGGGGTGGGAGGTAGTGGACTTGGTGATCACGGTGTCTAGAAATGACCAAAGGCTTGACCACAATGTGTTGAGGAACCATCTATCTCGATATGAGATAATGGTTTGTGGGATCCCAAAGTGTACCCACACTCATTCAAATAAAATCTTGGCAATGTCCTCCACTGTGATGCTCTTTTTGCAGGCAACCAAAATCTCCATCTTGAAAAAGAGATCAACAACCACAAAAACACAATCATTTCCCCGCATGGTGAAAGGGAGGCTTGACATGTAGTCCTTTGATATAGATTCCCAAGGCCTGTCAGGAGTAGGCAGAGGAGTGTACATGCCTTGTTTCTTGATGGCCGGTTTGGCAATAGAGCAGGTAGTGCATGACCAAATATACTTGTTGACATCCTATCAAAGTTTTGTCCAATAGGAATGTTGTTTCAGCACTGCCACTGTCTTTTCCACGCTGAAGTGTCCTGTCATTCGATTGTAGTGGGCTTCCCACATTAGCTTCCCTCGCTCGCTTGATGGAACATAGAGATGGACGAGATGGCACAACAACCCATCCTGAATATCGAAATTATTGACAGTTGTGTCGGTGCCCAACATCTGGTAAGTTTTGGAAAAGTGAAGATCCGTCTCATAGAGGTGGGGCCACTTGAAGGTCTCATGGCCGCAAGATTCTATCACTTTGGTGAGTGTCATGACTGGAGGTCGGCTGAGGCAATCAATGACTCAATTGGTACTTCATGTTTTATACTTGATGTTGAGGTGGAAACGCTGCAAATATGTGGACCACTTCTGATGGCGGTCATTATGCAATTTGCCTTGTGTCTGCATGAACTACAAGGACTTATGATCAATGTGGATGTCTGTCTCCTTCCCAAGAATTTAATTCCTCCACTGGCGCCAAGATTGCACAATGGAGTACATTTCTTTGTCATAAGTAGGGTACTTACGGACAACATCTGATAGTGTCTCACTATGATAGGCCACGGGGTGGTCGTGCTGAGTGAGGAATGCACCCACAACATAGTCTAAAGCATCTATTTTGATCTCAAAGGGTTTTTTTAGGTCAGGTAATGAGAGCATTCGTGTTGAACACAAGTTCTGCTTCATATCATCGAATGCTTTTTGTTGGGATAGGCCCCACACAATTTTTTCCTTACCACCACCTCTGGTTATTTGACTGAGGGCCCATGCAATATGGGAGAATCCCAACACAAACCTACGATAGAAATTGGCAAGGCCTAAGAATATCCAAATCCCAGTGAGCATGGTTGGGGCTGGCCAATCACGAATGAATTGGATCTTTGTTGGATCAACATGCACACCATGCACATCAATAATGTAGCCTAGGTATTGGACCCTGTCCATGCTGAAGGAGTATTTTTCCAAGTTGGCATATAGCTTGTGCTGCCACAGAGTGTGTGGAACCTGTTGAATATGTTGCAAGTGTTCTTCCCAAGTCTTGTTGTATATGAGGATGTCATCTAGATACACGACCATAAAAGAATTAGTGAAAGGCCATACGATATTGTCCATCAACCTCATGAAAGTTGTTGGGGAATTTGTCAAACCAAAGGGCATGATCATCCATTCAAAAAGACCTTATTTTGACTTGAAGGCAATTTTCCATAGATTTGTCCGTTCTATTGGGACCTGATGGTAGCCATACTTTAGATCAATATTACTGAAGTATTTCCCCCCCTTGAGCTGATCAAGGAGATTGTCGATTCAGGGAATCGGGTACCGGTTCCTGACTATGATTTTGGTTAGGGCCCGGTAATCAATGCAAAGTCGCCAAGTCCTGTATTTCTTCTGCACTAACACGATTGGGCTTCCACAAGGTGATGAGTTGGGTCAGATGTGCCCCTTGTGGAGAAGTTATTGGATCTAACACTTGATCTCCTCATTTTCTAGCAGAGTGCAATGATAGACTGGCCCATTTGATAGTGGTGCATCGGGGGTCAGATCAATGGGATGGTTCACCTAACAGTGCAGAGGTACTCCAGTAGGTGATGAGAAGATATATTTGTATTCTTCCATGACCTTAGCCACTTGCTTCTACTGTGTGGAGAGGTTGGTCGCAGAGGCCATGGATGTGGCTACAACCTTTTGCTCACTCTGAGAGTGAATCACAAAGAAGACAAACTTCTCAGTCTGATAAATGACCTTCCTACATTGCTTGGAAAAGATCAAGGAAATAGCACTAGGAGGGACTACCTCGGGTATCCTGTACAATTTCATGTTCAAAGTAATAATAACACTATGAGGCCTAGACTCATATACAACATGACTTTTCTATAAATAAGGTTGGACCAAAAGAACATCACAAACTTCAACAGGAGAAACATCACACAATACCCCATATTTGAATGGCTTGATGTCGTATGAAAGCAGACATTGTTGGATGACACGAAGATCGCTTCCTTGACGAAGCCATTCGATGGTGTAGGGTTGCGGGTGCAATGTTGTCATTAGGGCTAGCCACTTGATGACCTCAAATAAGATGAGGTTCTTCTGGCTACCGCTATCAATGATGAAGTGCAATGGAGTGCCTTTCACCCACATATGTGAATGAAAGAGGCACTCACCTTCCTCTGGCTCATCAGGTTCATTGGGATGGATATTGGTGGTAGCAATGGTGGCACTATATTTAATTTCAATGATCTGTCTCCCATTGTCTGGTTCTGAATCAGAGTTAGAACCTACATCTGATTCAGAGGCTTTTACTTCGGCCAGTAATGACTTCTTTGAGCGACAATCAACAATGTTATGCCAGGAGATCTTATGGAAGTCACATCACATCCCAGTATCTTTATTCATCTTCCCATTGTCCTTATTTTCTTGTGGATTGGAATGGTTGTCATTAGGTTTCCTATATTTTCTCTGTCCTTTGTTCTACAAGTTAGGGCTTCCCTTTCCCTACTTCTGTTGTGAGGGGTTCCCAGACCCAAACTGCCACGTATTTTGTTTAAGCTTCTGCTTTATTTTGATGACATATCGATAGCCCACACCCAATGTTGAGATGTTCAAGAACTCCATTTCCATATAGATGTATCTATGCAGACCACTGCGGTACTTGAGCAACAAATGTCACTCATATTATTTGATACTCAGCTTGGTGCGCAAGGTATGGAAGACATTGGTGAACTCTGGGACTGTTTGGTCTCTTTCCTGTCATAACTTCCAATAGGGTAGTATTGTTCCTTAATAACATCCCTCAAGGAATTTCAATTGGGTGCAACTGCAAATAATGTCGATCCTTCTGTTTCATTTTTCTCACAGAAAGTCTCCCACCAATATTTTACATGGGGCATGGCGTTGAGAAGGGAAAATATAATATTTTCTCTATCAAAAAAGTTGTGGACAAAAAAATACCCTTCTAGAAGGTTTAATCATTTATCTACACCATCTGCATCTATTTGACCTTCAAATATAGGAATATCAAAATTTATTTGTACCTTGAAGGGGGTGGTGCTTCCTCTTGAGGTGGATGCGTCGGTTGTCGACAACGGTTGAAGGATTTGTGCAAAGTTGTCCATCATCTCGTTCCTCTGTCGCTCAAGGGATTTCTCGAGCAACATTTTGAAAGGATATCATGTCCCGTCATATTTATTTTTGCTTGCCATGGGTGGTTTCTTGGGCTTGCAAGAGCATTTTTCCTAAAGAGAAACAAGCTCGATACCCAACTCTCTATACCCTGACCGTGTCGGGGACATGCATTAAAAAACGACAAGGAGCAGACCGCTATGATACCAATGATCCAGATTTATGAGAGAAAAAAAATGACACCACAGATTTTTAATGTTAGCACAGAGACACAGTGAGAAATAAAAAATATACAATAAAACTTGACTTCTATTAAATAAGACATATGTTGAAAACTGTAAAATGCAGACTGAAAACAAGCTTGCTAGAATGGTGGCAACTTATCTTTGAGAAGAGATGTGAGGGCTACGCTCATTCGAATAAGATGAGTACAATGAGGCTTTGAAGGTATTTTTATAATAAATATGAATGCCAAAAACATAGACATCCAAAAAACTAACCCTAGAAGATGAAGCACCAAAAGTCATGTGGGCCCCGTTGGGGTAAATTAGTACATTAACTTCCCGTGGTCATAAATTTTGCATACGATCTTCATTTAGGGCGCATGATAGCTCGTTGGAAAGGTATTGATGAGGATATTCACTTAGGGAGATAAATAAGAGCCATTATATATATTTGAGGTGCATGATCTTGAAAAAACATCGTTTAGGCCCTCAAACTGGCCTAAGAGGTTAAAAACTGCTAAAAATACTAAATTGCCAAAATTGCTAGAAAATTGTTTTGAGCTAGTTGGAAAAGGTGGGTGACCACCAATATCCACCTGGATCAATGGAAAAGTAAGAAATTCACATGATATTTTTCAAATATTCAAGCGATCTTCAATTTCCTGAATCTGGTCGGATGTTTATGTGTATTTAAGAATTAATGCACATCTAAGGATTTTCGAGCTGAATTAGTATCAGAGTTTTATTGATATTTCGAATCAAGTTGGTATCATAACTTGTTTGGTATTTTCAGATCATCCACGAATTTAGTTGTATCATTAGATTTGATTACTTCTTCATAAGGTTGGACAACTTCATCTTCCAATGCCTCGTTTGGGTCTTCAGCATGAGAAATTTCATCAGAATCTTCTTCGTTAACAGATTCTTCATCATTGAGCCCATACTTTTCTGCGATCACGACACACAAGAAATTTACTCTATGACACGTCTCGGCAAGATGTTGTGCTAGAAAATTAATAAGGCCTTCAATGATCTCTTCAAGCACCTGACATCCTTGCTTATTGAAGATATTGTCATCAATGGTTTTCTCTTCTTCTTCTTTGTGGACTTGTTCTTCGAGCAAATATTCATCATCATGGGCTTTCCTGGTAACCATATTTATTTGTCACAACATCACATAGTGACTTCACTCTGAAATAACCAATGACAGCCTCCCATGCTAGGTCTCAAGTAGGCTCGCTTTCATAGTTTTGAAGAATAATGTTGTACTCTTCTCTTCTTTGCGCACATATGTTGACCAAGAAATATTTATTATGGTAGTGCTCTATTAATTGTTCACAAACATTATTGTCTTCTTCTATGTTTTCCTTGAGATCCTCAAAATTTTCTTCATCATTATCCTCGACCTTTTGTTCCCCAACTGTGTTCTCAATAGGCCTGGGAAGAAGCATTTTCCTAAAATCTTCAATAGGGTCCAAGGTAAAATCTTGTCTCAGAAAATCATCTTCAAGTTTTTGAATAATATCTTTAAATTTATCAAGTCTAGGGCCGCAGTACTTGAGGAATTCTTGGATAAGGACCATTGAACAAGATATAATTTTAGGGTTGCAAGAATGTTTGATCCAGTCTCTTTTCTTCTCCTCAAGCGACAAGAGAAATAACCCTACTACCACATCTCTATGTTCTATACCCAAGCATGAAACAGATTTAATTAATTTGAATATATGTGCAATGATCGAAAATGGATCACCGTCAAACTTAGGTATACAATATAACCATCCCATCGGGCATTTATTTGGATTCCAATAAATGGACTCAATATCCAAAGCTTTGTATGCCTCAAGAAATCGCCACAGAGACATGCTTTTGTTATTTTAGGATAATACCTCAATGGAGTCACTAGATGAACTAATACGAATTCCATCAAAGGTGGTCAAGGAACTTCCCTCAGTGGAGTCACCAGGAAATATATGGGTAAAGGCTTTGGGATAGACTTGTCAAGTGTCGTTATCGGTCGGAAAGGATTCAAACTCCTCCCCGACAACGACACCAAAAATGTTATTGAATGATTTGTAGTCTGGGAAAATCCCAACCCAATCCATAAGTGTGATAGAACTCAGAATACCTATCACTGCCACCTCAATATATATCCCCTTCGTTTTAGTGAAAGACACAGTGAAAACAAGGGAGGCTTCCTGGGTGACCCTAGGGGGATTGTGATGGAAGAAGTAAATATATTGTTGGGTGCCCCTGTAGGTCAAGGTCAAGGATGGAATGAGACTTGAGAAAGAGTCTTTTGAGCTAGTAAATGGTTGCCAAGGTTGTGTACCTACAAAAAAATGTTAGACATGCCCAGAACAAGACAATATATGATGATTAAAGCTCAAAACCAATGGGGAATAAAAAATAAACCTTGTTGTCCCAAAATTGTAGCAGTATGCAAATATATATCAGCAGTAAAGAAACTATGACAGTTGTAAATTAAACCACCAAAATAAAGTGTATGATGTTGGAAAACAAATCTAGCAATGAGTAGACAATCTTCCAATATTTAAACCAAGACTTTGATAGCAAGAGAGGGTTGTTAATAAGGGTTGTCAGCAAATTTTTATAACAGCCATATGGTTGTAGTAAACTTTTGCTACAACAACAAGTTCTAGTCACTAAAATAAACAAGTAAGCCACCCAAACAATAGCCTTGAAACAATAGATCAATTATGATAGCTTGCAAGTAAATTTCAATGGTAGAAAAGTTGTAAAAGAGTGAGAGAGAGAGTAAGTTTGTTGCAGCCCTAATGGTTGTAGCTTAATGCTTGTTACAACAACTTAATCACTTGGAAAATTAATATTCCCTTAGGGCACAAGATATATTAAAGCATTCAAAATTTGATTCCAAACTTGAACAATTCAATCTCTATGAAATCACATTTACCAATGCACAATATTCAATCTCTTATGCAAAGATTAGTATCTTTAGCTATTGGGCAATGAAGTATCTTGTTATGAGCTAGGGTTTAGCACTCATCCAGGGGTGTAAGCCCTTTTACTCTCTAGAGAAGATAAATCTTAGCAAGGTTAAGCTACAAGGGTGTAAGCCTTTTTACTCGTAGCAACCCTTAAGCCTTTTCAATAACAATAAAAGAGAAATTCCTTGATGGAGTGTTTATGCCTTTATACTCCTCCAAGGGTTTGACACAATAACCTTGAAATCAAGAAGAAACACATACAATTAAAGAAATTCCTTACCTAATCCAAGAGATAGCATGAAAAACCCTTACTTATCAAGAGATTCCATTCAATTGCCAAGATAAAGCATCCAAGAGAAGTCGGTAGCCTTTATTCCACCAATAGATAAGTAAAGTATCCATGTTGCACAAGAGACAGGAGACAACGAATTTCCCAAGTAGGGTGAAAAATTTAGCCAAGAATTATGTAATTCTCAAGTGAGTTATCTCTAAAATGAAAATGAGATGGCCTCTATTTATATGAGGCCATCTAAACCAATTTTGTCCACATAGAAGGGTCAACAACAAATTGAAAAAGGCTCGACCCCCTTTATTTTCCCTTACAATTTGAAAATAAAATTTACATAAAGTAAAGCCCTTAAAAGTGTGACGTCATTCCCTAGAAGGGTGACGTTGAGCCTCAGGATGCAAATTGTTAGGCCTCCAAAGACCATGTGTCAATTTCTCATGTGTCGAAGTATCATGCCATGCATATTCTTCCAGAAGGAATCCCAGAAGTGCTCCCGGAGAAGGAAATTCAAAGTTTGTTAAACAACTTGAAGGAATCCCGGAAGTAGCATTGCCCCCAGAACGTCCTATGAAAATCACCCTCTTGTTGGTCGAATGAGCTCTGGTAGAGAAATTCACAAGCCTTTGGCCCTTGCCAAAAACCATATAAAATTGGGTTCATAAGAATTGGAGGCCACTAATCCCCAACAATGTTACTTCCTACTTCGTAGGGAGAGGGATTTTTCTTTTTGAATTCATTTCGAAGGAAGACAATGATTTGATTTTAAAAAATGGCCCATACTTCATAGGGCCTCAAGGTTTGTATCTCAATCGTTGGACACCAAACTTCAACCCATCAACATATATCCCAAAATCCGTTCCAGTTTGGGTCAGGCTTCCGAACCTCCCGGTTCATTGATGGAACTGGGAATTGTTGAGCTCCATTGGTAGTGCCTTAGGGAAATTCATAGATTGAGAAAAACCAAAAGATCAATATGCGTGTGCCCAGATTTGTGTAAAAGTATATTTGGAGTAGGTCTACTAGAATCCATCAAGATCATAGTAGGAGATTGGTTTCATATTCAGATGCTGGATTACAAGCGACTACCTTTCAAATGTAGAAGTTTCCATGAGTATGGGCACTTTGCCAGAAATTGTTCCAAAAAATGGAATTTGCCTCTAGAAAAGGAGAAATATGAAGGTTGGCGATAGGTAAAGAAAACTAAAGCAAACCCTAAAAATATCCATGGCAACGAAGGGGGAGGAATGCCAAAGACACAACCAAATCTGGTACAAAAGAAAAACCCTGCTGAAATGCCTCGCAATAAAGAAAATAACTTTAATACTTTAGGGCAAATTTTGGAAACAGAAGAAGGGGAAACCCTAGAAGAGAAACCGACTCAAAACCCCTAACCAAAGAAGGAACTAGATCCTCCCATAGCCTAGTCCTCACCTCTAGAGATGGAGGAAGAAGTAAAGGATGTTTCTTTGGAAAAATATGTTGAGGACTTTGGTGCAGAGGAATTAGAGGAGGAGGAAGGGGAACTGGAATCCATCTAGTATGAACGTAGTAAATCAACCCGTGAGAGGAAACTGCTACAAAAGAAAATGAAACGGGAAACATACAAAGATAAGTTTCAAGGAACACAACCGACTCTGGAGAAAATGCTCTCGAGAAACAACATACCCGTGAGGAATCAAGGCCGGGGCATCAAAGGGGCCCACTCGTCAACCTGAGGTAAATAATGAAGGCTGTCTCCTCAAATTGTAGGGGGTTGGGAAGAAAAAGAAAATAAGAAGAAATGAAGGATCTTATCCGCACTTCGAACCCAGATAACCTACTTATCCAGGAGAACAAGATGGAGGAAAGAGACTTCCTCTCCCTGAGCAATAGTTTTTGGAAGAAAGGAAAAGGCATAGCTAGTATTTCAAGAGGATCCTCATGTGACATTGGCAAGTTGTGGGATGATTCAAAACTCGAATTGCTCATGGTTCACTCATCCCCTCATTGGATTTTTACAAAATTTCTTCAAAAAGATTCTAGAATCTAGGTAATTTCTTTTAATGTCTATGTTCCAATGCAACTTTCTGGAAAAAAAATTAAAAACAAAAAAAAGAATGTTGGACTTCTGTTAGGGTTGTCGCAGACGAAATAACCCTAGAAAATATAGTTATAGTTTGGGATCTAAATATCATTGTAAATCTAAATGAAAAAAAAGGAGGAAACATAGTTAGGGATCCAATCAGAGAATGGGTACAAGATCTAATCCAGGACTGAGATCTTTTGGATGTGAAACCTAAGAAAGGAAAATTTACATGGAAAAATAGAAGAATTGGACCAGGGCACATTGCAGCAAGATTAGTTAGGTTCTTGATTCAAAGCTCCTATATGCTCCCAAGTTTGGATGCCTCCTCTATAATTTTTCCCTTCAACATTTCAAACCACAAACAATACTTCTCGAACTCAAGGAGGATAGAAAACTGGGCCCAATCCTATTTCATTTCAGCTCTATCTTCATCCTAAAAGAAGACTTTATCGATAGTGTGAGAGAAGACTGAAACAAGCGTGTGGCAGGCTCCACCTTCTATGTTTGGGAAGAAAAACTTAGAAGAGTCAAAAAAGAACTAAAAGATTGGGAAAAAGGTCTCAAAGGCCCAATACAAAAAAGATTGGAATCCCAACAAGCATTGGAGCAACGCCAATTATACATGGAGGAAAATGAAGCCACTCAAGAAGACTTGAAAAAGGAATCTGAGCTCCATATGGCACTCCACTCGGCCTGTACAGATGAAGAAGAGTATTGGATGAAAAAGTCCAAATGTTTATGGCTTCAAGCAGGAGATCAAAATACTACATTTTTCCACAAACAAGCAGAGGCAAGGAAGAATTTCAAGACAGTAAAGGAAATCCAAGTTCAAGGACAGGTTATCTCAGAATTCAATAAAGTAAAGGAAGCGACTCACAATAATTTAAAATCAATCTACTCTGAAGAAAGGGAATTAAATCAAGATGGATTACTGAGACTTTTAGACTTAATCCCTTCCAAAATCGTTGAATGATCAAATCACAAGCTAGAAAAAACAGTGAAAAGTAAGGAAATTAAGCAGGCCTCGTGGGATATGGAACTAGACAAGGCCCCCCAGACCAGATGGAAATTCAGCTTTCCTAACCCTCATTCCAAAGGAAAAGGTTGCTAGAACTTTTGATATATTTTGGCCCATATCTTTGTGCAACATTGGTTATAAGCTAATAATTAAGATCATAGAAAACATGCTGAAAGAGATATTGCCAATATCATCCCAAAGAACCAAGGAGGATTTATAAACGGAAGGCGAATCCTTGACAACATCATTTTAGTACAAGAGGCAATCCACTCAAGCCAACAACAAAAAGGAAAACGAATGGTCATCAAACTAAGGGAAATTCACAAGCTTTTGGCCCTCGCCAAAAACCACATAAAATTGGGTTCAAAAGAATTAGAGGCCACTAATCCCCAACAATGTTACTTCCTACTTCGTAGGGAGAGGGTTTTTTCTTTTTGAAGTCATTTCCAAGGAAGACAGTGATTTTATTTTCAGAAATGGTTCATACTTCATGGGGCCTCAAGGTTTATATCTCAATCGCTAGACACTAGACTTCAACCCATCAACACATATCCCATAATCCGTTCCAGTTTGGGTTAGGCTTTTGAACCTCCCGGTTCATTGCTGGAACTAGGAATTGTTGAGCTCCATTGGTAGTGCATTGGGGAAATTCATAGATAGAGAAAATCCAAAAGATCAATATGCATGTGCTTGTATTTGTGTAGAAGTATATTTGGATGTAGGTCTACTAGAAGCCATCAAGCTCATAGTAGGAGATTGGTTTCATATTCAGAAGCTGGATTACGAGTGACTACCTTTCAAATGTAGAAGTTGCCATGAGTATGGGCACTTTGCCAGAAATTGTTCCAAAAAATGGAATGCCCCACTTGAAAAGGACCAATATGAAAGTTGCCAATAGGTAAATAAAACTAAAGCAAACCCTAAAAATCCCAAAGGTAGTCAGGGGGGAGGAATGCCAAAGACACAACCGAATCTAGTACAAAATCAAAACCCTATTGAAATGCCCCACAATAAGGAAAATAACTTTAAGACTTTAGGGAACATTCTAGAAACGGAAGAAGGGGAAACCCTAGAAGAGAAACTGACTCAAAAAACCCAACAAGAGAAGGAACCAGATCCTCCCATAACCCAGTCCTCGCCTCTAGAGATGGAGGAAGAAGTAAAGGATGTTTCTTCGGAAAAATATGTTGAGGACTTTGGTGCAGAGGAATCAGAGGAGGAGGAAGGGGAACTAGAATCCATCCAGTATGAAAGTAGTAAATCAACATGTGGGAGGAAACCGGTAAAGGAGAAAATGAAATGGGAAACGTACAAAGATAAGTTGTGAGGAACAAAACTGACTCTTGAGAAAATGCTCTCGAGAAACAACAAACCTGTGAGTAATCAAGGCCAGGGCATCAAAGGGGCCCACTCGTCAGCCTAAGGTAAATAATGAAGGTTGTCTCCTCGAATTGTAGGGGGTTGGGAGACAAAAGAAAATGAGAAGCAATGAAGGATCTTATCTGCACTTTGAACCCAAATAACCTACTTATCCAAGAGAACAAGATGGAGGAAAGAGACTTCCTCTCCCTGAGCAATAGTTTTTGGAAGAAAGGGAAAGGCATAACTAGTAGTTCAAGAGGATCCTCAGGTGGCATTGGAACGTTGTGGGATGATTCAAAACTTGAATTGGTCAGGGTTCGCCCATCCCCTCATTGGATTTTTACAAAATTTCTTCACAAATATTCTAGAATCTAGGTAAGTTCTTTTAATGTCTACGTTCCAATGCTACTTTCTCGAAAAAAAATAAAAATAAAAAAGAATTAAAAAAAAAATGTTGGACTTCTGTTAGGGCTATCGTAGATGAAATAACCCTTGAAAATATAGTTATAGTTGAGGATCTAAATATCACTGTAAATTTAAATGAAAAAAGGAGGAAACGTAGTTAGGGATCCAATCATAGAATGGGTAGAAGATCTAATCTAGAACTGGGATCTTTTGGATGTGAAACCTAAGAAAGGAAAATTTACACAGACAAATATAAGAATTGGACCAGGGCACATTGCAACAAGATTAGTTAGGTTCTTGATTCAAAGCTCCTATCTGCTCCTGGGTTTGGATGCCTCCTCTATATTTTTTCCCTTCAACATTTCATACCACAAACCAATACTTCTCTAACTCAAGAAGGATATAAACATGGGCCCAATCCTATTTCATTTCAGCCCTCTCTGCATCCAAAAAGAAGACTTTATCGATAGGGTGGGAGGGAATTGGAACAAGCGTGTGATAGGCTCCACCTTCTATGTTTGGGAAGAAAATATTAGAAGAGTAAAAAAAGAACTAAAATATTGGGAAAAAGGTCTGAACGCCCCAATACAAAAAATATTGGAATCCCAACAGGCATTGGAGCGACTGCAATCAGATATGGAGGATAATGAAGCCACTCAAGAAGACTTGAAAAAGGAATATGAGCTCCATATGACACTCCACGTGGCCTGTATAGCTGAAGAAGAGTATTGGAGGTAGAAGTCCAAATGTTTATGGCTTCAGGAAGGAGATCAAAATAATGCATTTTTCCACAAACAAGCAGAGGCAAGGAAGAATTTCAAGATAGTAAAGGAAATCCAGGTTCAAGGACAGGTTATCTCAGAATTCAATAAAGTAAAGGAAGCAACTCACAATAATTTAAAATCAATCTACTCTGAAGAAAGGGAATTAAATCAAGATGGATTACTAAGACTTTTAGACTTAATCCCTTCCAAAATCATTGAATGCTCAAATCAAAAGCTGACAAGACCAGTGAAAAGTAAGGAAATTAAGCAGGCCTTGTGGGATATGGAACTGGACAAGGCCCCCGGACCAGATGGATTTATAGCTCGCTTTATTAAATCCTGTTGGAAAATTGTTAAAAAAGATCTCCACAAAATGGTATTAAAAACTCAAAACTGCTCGAAACTAGGGGAAAGTACAAATTCAGCTTTCCTAGCCCTCATTCCAAAGGAAAAGGTTGCTAGAACATTTATAGATTTTTTCCCATATCTTTGTGCAACATTGGGTATAAGATAATAATTAAGATCATAGTAAACATGCTGAAAGAGATACTACCAATCTCATCCCAAAGAACCAAGGAGGATTTATAAAAGGAAGGAAAATCTGTGACGACATCATTTTAGTACAAGAGGCAATCCACTCAAGCTGACAACAAAAAGGAAAAGGAATGGTCATCAAACTAGATCTACCTAATGCTTTTGACCGAGTTCGACGTGAGTTTCTTTTCTTAGTAATGAAGAAGTTTAAATTTGAGCAAAGCTTTGCTAGTTGGATCAAAGCTTGTATCGGGGAGCCATAGGACCCCTTGTCAATGGAAGAGCGACGAGTTTTTTCAAAGCATCAAGAGGAATCATATAAGGTTTCCCGTTATCACCCTTGCTCTTTGTAATTCAAGCTTTAGCATTAAGATTTCAATTGGAAAAAAAGGCGTTAGGATTAGGACCTGATAGGATTCCATTTAGTTAGGGAAGTAAAGGAAGTAAATCACACCCAGTTTGTAGATGACACCTTGTTACTGGGAGGATCCACCCCACAAATAGCCCACAAATTGAAAGCAGACTTAGACGACTATTGTGTTATATCTGGAAGCAAGATAAACAATGGGAAAATCCATATTTACGGTTGGAATGTATCCCCTCGAGATATGATAGAAATCTCTTGTATATTGGGAGTTGTAGGATCATCCAATTGAGATTCCTTCAAGTATATGGGTTTTCCCATCTTCCATTCCACACCCAAAGCAAGATACTAGCTTCCCCTGGTGGACAAATTTAAATAAAAAATTCAATATTGGGGAGCTATGTGGTTGAACCTAGCAGATAAGTTGGTTTTGATTAAGTCTGTTTTATCTAGCCTTCCTATTTTTCAGTGTTCAATGTTACTAGCCCTGGTCTACATCTTAAGCAAGTTCGAAAAGCTCCTAAGAAATTTCCTATAGAAAGGAAGGAAACAAAACGATAAGAAGTTGTCTTTCGTGAGCTAGGAAAAAATAAAAAAACATATGATGGAAAGAGGATTGTAGATAAAAGACATGAAGCTTCATAATATAGCACTAGAAGCTAAAATCCTATGGAAACAGATATCCAGAAAACTCAGTTGGAGCAAAAAAGTCTTTTGGAAAAAACATTTCACAAGATCCAAATTGATATGTCTTGACAAAGCCCCGCGGGTCATGAAAGGATTGCTTATTTTCTGCCTCTGCAGACAAGGCTTGTCATTTATTCAATCGGAAATCTACTGGATCCTAAGTAATGGAAAACAAATAAGCATACGGGACAATAGAATATTGGGAGAACAACCCATTTCTCAGCAAGGCAATTTTGAAAATCTTAAATATTGGATGTACATAAACGGATTGAAAACACTTTGGGATATCTCATAGTGGAATTTGGATGAAAATAGAAGCTGGAGAAATTGGAAAATGATAGAGGTGCCACATCAGTTAGAAAGGAGAAAGATTTATTTTTGTAATGCCTATGTGGCAATGCCCCAGTAGAAGCTTCAATAAAAGACAAAAGAGGTTGGGGTTTCAGAAGTGGTACCTACACAGTCGCACAAGAGTATAATGCCTTGTTGGAAATTCCACATGTTCCTCCAAACCTGACCGTTTGGAAAGGAGTCCAGAGAATTAAAAGTCTCCCAAAAGTGGACATTTTGGCTTGGTCCCTAGCCCACAGAAGCATCTTAACAGGAGAAAATTTGAAAAAATGAGGAACGACAAGGCCGACGAGGTGCTCCTTCTATCACTTTCATGAAGAAATCATATGCCGTGTCTTTTCGGAATGTGAATTTGCAAAGGATGTTTGGGAACAAGCACTAGCCCCTTGGAGAAATGAGCTAAAACTATCCGACAATGTAGAATATTTATTTAGTTCTTGGGACCACTACTATCCAAATACCTTTCAAAATAAAAATTGGTTTAATGTATGTTGGTTGACCCTGCCAAAATTGATTGTATGGAAGCTTTGGTTGGAGCGAAATGCAATAATTTTTAAAGAGAAGGCTTCCATAGTGGCACAAGTGGTTCTTAAAGCAAAAGCCTTAATGGGTGATGCTTTAAAGAACAAATTTAAAACATTTGACATCTTTAAGTTTCTACGATAAGAAACTGAATGGATCCAAAGCTTGAATCTATCCTCTCCTCACAATGCCCCTCTCCCTAGTTGGAAAGAAACCTGGAAAATCAGACTGGACACAACAGAGTTCAAGATATGGAGGCAGAACTTGAAAAGACAATCTTTTCTATGATGGGAGAAAGATTTATTTTTGCAATGCCTACATGGCAATGCCCCAGTAGAAGATTCAATAAAATACAAAAAAGTTGGGGTTTCATAAGTGGTACCTACACAGTAGCACAAGGGTATAATGCCTTGTTGGAAATTCCACATGTTCCTCCAATCTCGACCATCTGGAAAGGAGTCTAGAGAATTAAAAGTCTCCCAAAAGTGGACATTTTCTCTTGGTCCCTAGCCCACAGAAGCATCTTAACAGGAGAAAATTTGAAAAAATGAGGAACAACAAGGCCGACGAGGTGCTCCATCTGTCACTTTCATGAAGAAACCATATGTCATATCTTTTTAGAATGTGAATTTGCAAAGGATGTTTGGGAACAAGCACTAGCCCCTTGGAGAAATGAGCTAAAACTATTAGACAATGTAGAAGATTTATTCAGTTCTTGGGACCACTACTATCCAAATACCTTTCAAAATAAAAATTGGTTTAAGGTATGTTGGTTGACCCTGCCAAAATTTATTGTATGGAAGCTTTGGTTGGAGCAAAATGCAAGAATTTTTAAAGAGAAGGCTTCCATAGTGGCACAAATAGTTCTTAAAGCAAAATCCTTAATGAGTGATGCTTTAAAGAACAAATTTAAAACATTTGACATCTATAAGCTTCTACCATAAGAAACTGAATGGAATCTATCCTCTCCTCATAATGCCCCTCTCCCTAGTCGGAAAGAAACCTGGAAAATCAGACTGGACGCAACAAAGTTCAAGATATGGAGGTAGAACTCGAAAAGACACAATCTTTTCTTTGATGGAGCTTCGAAAGATAATTCAGGGGCGATAGGAGGGGGAAGGCTTATTCTAAGTCTCGACGACAAAACTAGAATCAAATTCGCTTGGGGTTTAGGAGAAGAAACAAACAATCTCGTAGAAGCTCTACCTCTCTAGTAAGGAATACTACAGTTGGAAAAACTTGGAATTACCGAGGCTGCAATTTTTGGTGACTCACAAATATTAATAAGGGCCCTTGTATGAGAATCCCACCTGAACGATATGATGCTTCTTCAAGTCATCACTAGAATCAAAGGGCGTATCCCTAATTTTCGAAAGTTGGATTTCTTTCATGTTCTTAGAACACTTAATCAGGTAGTTGACAAGGCAACCAATCAGGAAGTCCAACTCAAAAAGGGAAAGTTTCATTTATCCCAGGAAACTCCCACCTGGGACTTGCTCCCCTAGTCACCTCTCGAACTCATGATGGTTTCTCATGATAAGAACCAAAGGAAGGTAGACATATTAACTCATAGCATGGCATGGTGGCAAGGTAAGCCAATGTGTGGGTCGTGCGGTGGCATGCTCATGCAGGTTTAACACGTTTATTAAATAGAGGATTATATGATTTGTTAAGCCCTAATATTGGCTCATTACCCCTTAATTGGGGCATATTATATTAGTAATTTTATTTTATTTATGTCGGCTTTAGGCCATTAGTTGTAATTATACCTCCTAGTCTCCTATATATACCAAGGAGACACTTTCATTTTGAATCATCTTCTACTTGAACATTTAAATGGGGTAAAAGGAGGTTGCCCCCTCGAAGAGGCTTATTATCTGAAATTATCTCTTTTTCAAGGCTTTGAGTACTTTTCCTGAGGTTTTTCTATGCTATATTGATGTTTGGTTCCTAACATATGGTATCATATCTCAAGGTCTTGGGGTTTCGCTGCTACATCTGAGACATCGTGGAATTTTTGCTATAACTTTTTTTTTACAATGTTTCAGAAGGAATGACTTGGAGGATATTTAGTAGATAGAGCAAGGTACGTTGGGTTCAAAATTCATCTCCTGAGGCCTTATTCTTTTGGAGATACAACCTGTACAAGATAGGGTTCTGGAATCTTCCTGAAATGAGCCATTGCGGAATTTTCGCTATAAATTTTTTTCTGTAACATTTCAAACCTTGAACTGTGGAGTCCATTTATAGAAATTAGCAAGGTATCTACGGTAAAATTTTCATCTTCTGGGTCATCTTAAATTTGTAGATACACCTTGTGTAAGATAGGGTATCTGACTAGTCTTATTGACTAGTCTCGAGAAGGGGTTCCAGGTAAAACAATCATAACTTCTTGCTAGAGTATCCAAATTGAGTGGGACTAGTTTCATTGGATCGTGGACAGTTTGTAGTATTTTGGGTGCGAGTTTCAGAATTTGATATCAATTATTTTGTGCGGGGCATGCTATACAAGTGAGATCTCCTGGAAAGGCCAAAAGTCGGCAAGTTGTGAGGAAGTTACCATAAATTCCACTTGGCACATCCAATTTTGAACAGACCTGTGGCATTGCAGAGAAGAAATATCAAAGAACTACCTAAAAGAAAGTTTCATACCCAAAAGGGATGAAACTTGGGAGATAGAAAATAATGAATATTGTCTAGCAGAACCGCCTCAAAATCAAGATTCAAAAGTGATACTTGGCCAACATGCCACCAAAAAAGGGACCTTCTACACCAAATAAGCCTCCAGAAAATCCTAATTGGACTCTTGATGAAGGTGAAGAAAT
>ML784615.1:219566-267166 GCA_009831015.1 Picea engelmannii | reverse complement strand
ATGAAAATGTAAATAGGAAGGTAATAAATAATTTACTCGGCCTCTTCTGTCCTAAGGAGGCATGGTTGCACCGTTGAGAGAAAATTAAAATTCATGGTAATTTCCAAAATTTGGAAATGTGTGGAATCCACCAATGGAGCTATTCAAGTTGATGTAAAGCACCAGAAACAGGGTGTCTTAGGAGGCAAGGTGAGCATCAATGCTTGCTTGAGAGTTTAGAAGCATCGGATGCACTGTAACAATGAAAATCGATTTGGTAAATTTTTTTAAATAACCCTACAACAGTGTGTCCGACGACAGTTAGGCACACTGGTGCGATTTATTCGGTGCATGCAATTTATCATAAAGTATGGCGGTCTTAATGGAACATTGATGCGTCAGTGTTGTATTATTTATGAATGCACCTGTGCATATATGCCTTAAAGGTGCATTGAGCAAAAAAACCCCTGTAAAAACCTTCAGTCGCCCACATTCGCTATAAACAACTAGGGGATATTTTTTTTTGAGAGGTTCCTTGAAAACTTCTAGAAGAAGGTGTTCTCCTTGTAGTGTAGATAACTAGGAAATAATCCTTTTTCCTTTGCGGTGTCCTTGATGTCGACTGTTTTTTTTTTGTGAGCCTTCCCTTGCTTCTTTGAACTTTCCTCTTGACACCTTAACTGAAACCTTTCCTATAGTTCTCCTCGATGGCAATTTTTTTGCATGCATTAGCAAATTTGATGTAATAGATGATGTTTTGACATAATGACATTAACCATTTTTAAAGCTACTTATCAAGCAAACAATTTTTACCGACAAACGTTTACACACAATCCTAAAAAAATCCCAAATATGTAGACAACGTCATAAAAATTATAATTCACATATTTAAAATACTTTTTTTCCAACGAAAAAATTTCTCAATTATATTATAAATATAATTTGTTCTCTAAACAGAATACTTACTTATGCATTTGTCTGAGATTTAATCGAAAATTTTCAAGTTTTAGGTACTTATTCCTTTCGGTGGACTCCAGTTCATGTTATTCAATGCTTTGTATAAACTCGACTTTTGGTGCTCACTCCTTTCTATTTCGCTTAAAAAAGTTTAACATTCTTTTCGACACACAAAATGTGTTTCGAAAAGGAAAGCGCCAAAACATAATTTAGTTTCAATGATCTTGGGATTTTGTTTCAATATATTATATTATGTGGTTTCAACATAATTTAGTTTCAATGATCTTGGGATTTTGTTTCAATATATTATATTATGTGGTTTCAACGTTCTTGGAGCTTGATTTCTTTCCCAAGTTCGGTGAGCTTTAAGACTATCTCCGACCCACAGAAAAAATGTTCTTTCGGTGCCCTTGACGAATAGTTATCAGTGAACTCTAAAGTTTGTTCGTCGCTTTCCAAAATTGACCTTTGCCTATTAAACGTTGTTCTCGTGCAATTGAGAATCTTACCCTCTCTTAATCTTCGACAAATGTTGGTATTTGCTACTTATGACAATTTTGACTTCGCCTAATGATTAAAACAAAAAGTGGGTTTTTTTGGAACTTGGATTTCTTTTGTTTTCCTGAGGCCAGAGAAACCTATTAAACCATATGAAATGCATGAAATCATTTAAATCATAGTGTAAGAAAAAAAACAACAAAAAAAGAAGAAGCATGAAATCATTTAAATCATAGTGTAAGAAAAACAACAACAAAAAAAATGCATGAAACTTTCTCGTCAAAAAATATCAAAATTTTATAATTATAGGGTGTGTTGTGTACTCAACACTCTGCATATCATGAGAGGAAGTATGAAGGGGTGAATAGAGGAGGAGCCACATCTACAACCATAGTGGGAAGCTAAGTGGGTTAACATCTCACACTAAATTGGAGGGCTCTTAATTCTCACAGTGATCAGAAGGTTTTAGGGCTAGAGAAGTTTGTTTTGTTAAAAAAAAAGCATAAAGAGTGTCAAAATCCGATAGAATGGGATAAAATTAGTATTGGGAAGGATGTAAGGATGGACCAAGTTTTAGATTTGCAAAATAATGCAGCCATTGGTCATTTTAATTAATGAGTAATTTTAGAAAACTCCCTATTTCAATGGATGAGTAATGTCCAGTTGCAAGTTCTTGGTTATATCCCAATATTCCATGTGTTATCCAAAGGTTGGTTGCCATTTGTGTTTCAATTTATAGAGATGATGCAAATAAAATTTTGGGCTAGATATGGTATTAGGGATTGACAACCCTTTCCTTGAAATTGCGGGCTCCTAGTTTTGATCCCATAATTTAAGATGCCTCAATTAAGCCTATTTTGGTTAGGCTTCTAATGGTTTCCTTGGATTTATGGTATAAGAAAGGGCTAAGGGGTACTATTGAAGATGATATGAGAAAATTTATGGAGTATGGTGAGTATTTCAATGATATAGTCAATTATTTTGTTGCTCAAATATTGGTGGAGATGGATCTCAAATTAAGGTTACTAGATAAGGTGGAGATTGTAGCTGGAAAGTGGAGTCATTGTCAACTAGTAGATTAGGTATGTATCCCCTTTTTATATGTAAGGTGTTGATACTACAAGTGTCTGGTTGAGGGTTGTATTCACAAACTATTGGATTACTGAGAGGGGGGGTGAATCAATAATGAGCAATTTATACCACTTTTAACCACAATTTATATTCCTTTAACTTATTCAACCATGTTAATAAGCTCATAATCAATATATTATTGTATCATAAACATTAACATCCATCAGTGCATAATAAACGATAATAAACACATCCACATAATACACAGTACACCAATATTTACGTGGAAACCCAATGCGGGAGAAAACCACATAATGTTTTTCTTATATGTCAAAGAATTGCATTCAAGGAAGCACCAACTTCCAATTCTCTAGCTCCAACTGGAAGGAGGCTCCAACCACCTAGTTTCTCAGTCTCCAACCTGAAGGAAGCTACAACTCCCTAAATTATCTGGATCCAACCAGAAGGAGGCTACAAACCCCTAGGTTCTTCGACTACAATCGGAAGGTGGCTACAACCACCTAGTTCTCAGGCTCCAACCTGAAGGAAGCTCTAACTCCCTGATGCTCCGGCACCAACCAAAAGGAGGCTACAACCCCCTTTCCTTTCCCCGTCCTATCGCCCTGAAATATAAATTCCAAATGTCGACAACTTGTCATTATCATTGAATCAACCACTACCACTATCAACCTGTCATTATCAACTTGTACCAACAACCTATAACAACATGTACCAATTAACCTATACCAACAACTTGTAATAACATGTACTATGCATCAACCTCTACCATCAACAAGTGCATCAACCATGAACCACACCTGTACAAATAACCTGTCACAACAACATGTTCAAACAACCTGTCACAACAACCTGTCTCATCAATCTCATCAACCAAATCAGATCTATTCACAAAGAATCACCAAGACAACTCTCAACCATATGCACAATATCATCAAGATGTGCATCAACCAAGACTACTCACAAACATCAAAAAGATGTACCACAATCAAGATTTGCTTCTAAACGTATACCAATACATATATGCCACATCATCCATAAACCATGTGCCAACAATACTACTAGCAAGTGGTTCTAACAATGTGTAATGTCCCCCACCTCTTGATGAAGAGGTTTGGAGAGACTCAGTAGTCTATTCATCCCCACTAGACTATAGTCTCATGCAGCATGGGGAAAATTCAGCTAAACCCCGTGTTATAATTTGAAGTTGACTTGAAAAAGGTAAAAAAAAACTCACTGGAGGATTAGAGCGCTTGAGGTTGAGTTAGGAGTTGAACCTAAGGGTTAACTTAACTCAACAAAGGAATAGAAAGAGGTATAAAGGAAGGCCTAGGGCACACCTCTCATTCATCTTGGATTATTATGCATTTTTCTATTGGGCTCTTGAGCACACAATTTTGAGGGTCTTGAGAATACAAACCCTAGAGAACAACTCAGTGGTGAAAGATTCCACCCTTCTTGTTCCAAGCTTGGTCTCGAGGATGCAATACTCCTCCCACACCATTCTACAACACTCGCAGGTACCATCATTCATCCATGAGAGAAGCAGGTCATACCCTTGAGGGTTTCCAGCAAGGGGGCGCATCATTCTTTGGAGAGAAGTTCGATCCAGGACTTTGGCAAGGCTCTTGGACATTCTAGCACCCGTGTTCTTCTTGTAGGACCTCAACCATCATATCTAGTGCATTTTGAGAGGGTTACTCTTGCAGATTGATGTTCTAGAGAATTGGTACGATTTGGAGAGAAGGAGCACGCTATTGTGATTCAGATCTACTCAGTTTGGAGGGGTTATACCTCAGATCTGACCCAAAGACTTCACCTAGTGACTTGTAGTGTCCCAATCTATCTTCCTAGGGAGTTTCAAGGCATTTGGAGGCCTCCTTCATCAAGGCTGAAATATTGAGCTTGACAATATTCAGGAGGGCACAGTCTTGATTGAGGATTCAACAGTTTGGAGGGGTAGATCTTAGCATCTAGGATGGAGACTTCAGGGAGGGATTCTACCTGCCCCGATCTATCATTCTATGGAGTTTGATTCTATTTGGAGACTTACTCCAGGGAGGGATTCTACCTGCCCCGATCTTGGGATTTTGTTTCAATATATTATATTATGTGGTTTCAATGTTCTTGGAGCTTGATTTCTTTCCCAGGTTCGGTGAACTTTAAGACTATCTTCGACCCACACAAAAAATGTTCTTTCGGTGCCCTTGACGAATAGTTATCAGTGAACTCTAAAGTTTGTTCGTCGCTTTCCAAAATTGACCTTTGCCTATTAAACGTTGTTCTCGTGCAATTGAGAATCTTACCCTCTCTTAATCTTCGATGAATGTCGGTATTTGCTACTTACGACAATTTTGACTTCACCTAATGATTAAAACAAAAAGTGGGTATTTTTTGGAACTAGGATTTCTTTTGTTTTCATGAGGCCAAAGAAACCTATTAAACCATATGAAATGCATGAAATCATTTAAATCATAGTGTAAGAAAAACAACAACAACAAAAAAATGCATGGAACTTTCTCGCCAAAAAAAATTCAAAATTTTATAATTTTAGGGTGTGTTGTGTACTCAACATTATGCATATCATGAGAGGAAGTATGAAGGTGTGAATAGAGGAGGAGCCACATCTACAACCATAGTGGGAAGCTAAGCAGGTTAATATCTCACACTAAATTGGAGGGCTCTTAATTCTCACAGTGATCAGAAGGTTTTAGGGCTAGAGAAGTTTTTTTTGTTAAAAAAAAAGCACAAAGAGTGTCAAAATCCGATAGAATGGGATAAAATTAGTATTGGGAAGGATGTAAGGATGGACCAAGTTTTAGATTTGCAAGATAATGCATCCATTGGTCATTTTAATTGACGATTAATTTTAGAAAATTCCCTATTTCAATGGATGAGTAATGTCTGGTTGCAAGTTCTTGGTTATATCCAATATTCCATGTGTTATCCAAAGGTTGGTTGCCATTTGTGTTTCAATTTATAGAGATGAAGCAAATAAAATTTTGGGATACATATGGTATTAGGGATTGGCAACCCTTTCTTTGAAATTGTGGGCTCAATTGGAGATGATATAGGAAAATTTATGGATTATGGTGAGTATTTCAATGATATAGTCAATTGTTTTGTTGCTCAAATATTGGTGGAGATGGATCTCAAATTAAGGTTACTAGATAAGGTGGAGATTGTAGCTGGAAAGTGGAGTCATTGTCAACTAGTAGATTAGGTATGTATCCCCTTTTTATATGTAAGGTGTTGATACTACACGCGTCTTGTTGAGGGTTGTATTCACAAGATATTGGATTACTGAGAGGGGGGGTGAATCAGTAATGAGCAATTTATACCACTTTTAACCACAATTTATATTCATTTAACTTATTCAATCATTTTAATAAGTTCATAATCAATATATTATTGTATCATAAACATTAACATCCATTAGTGCATAATAAACGATAATAAACACATCCACATAATACACAGTACACCAATATTTACATGGAAACCCAATGCGGGAGAAAACCACATAATGTTTTTCTTATATTTCAAAGAATTGCATTCAAGGAAACACCAACTTCCAATTCTCCAGCTCCAACCACCTAGTTTCTCAGTCTCCAACATGAAGGAAGCTACAACTCCCTAAATTATCTGGATCCAACCAGAAGGAGGTTACAAACCCCTGGGTTCTTCGACTACAATCGGAAGGTGGCTACAACCACCTAGTTCTCAGGCTCCAACCTGAAGGAAGCTCTAACTCCCCGATGCTCTGACACCAACCAGAAGGAGGCTACAACCCCCTTTCCTTTCCCTGTCATGTCGCCCTGAAATATAAATTCCAAATGTCGACAACTTGTCATTATCATTGAATCAACCACTACCACTGTCAACCTGTCATTATCAACTTGTACCAACAACCTGTAACAACCTGTACCAATTAACCTATACCAACAACTTGTAATAACATGTACCATGCATCAACCTCTACCATCAAAAAGTGCATCAACCATGAACCAAACCTGTACAAATAACCTGTCACAACAACATGTCCAAACAACATGTAACAACAACCTGTCTCATCAATATCATCAACCAAATCAGATCTATTCACCAAGAATCACCAAGACAACTCTCAACCATATGCACAATATCATCAAGATGTGCATCAACCAAGACTACTCACAAACATCAAAAAGATGTACCACAATCAAGATTTGCTTCTAAACGTATACCAATACATATATGCCACATCATCCATAAACCATGTGCCAACAATACTTCTAGAAAGTGGTTCTAACAATGTGTAATGTCCCCCACCCCTTGATGAAGAGGTTTGGAGAGAATTAGTAGTCTATTCATCCCCACTAGACTATAGACTCATGCAGCATGGGGAAAAGTCAGCTAAACCCAATGTTATAATTTGAAGTTGACTTGAAAAAGGTAAAAAGTAACTCACTGGAGGATTAGAGCTCTTGAGGTTGAGTTAGGAGTTGAACCTAAGGGTTAACTTAACTCAACAAAGGAATATAAAGAGGTATAAAGGAAGGCTTAGGGCACACCTCTCATTCATCTTGGATTATTATGCATCTTTCTATTGGGATCTTGAGCACATAGTTTTGAGGGTTTTGAGAATACAAACCCTAGAGAACAACTCATTGGTGAAAGATTCCACCCATCTTGTTCCAAGCTTGGTCTCGTGGATGCAATACTCCTCCCACACCATTCTACAACATTCACAGGTACCATCATTCATCCAGGAGAGAAGCAGGTCGTACCCTTGAGGGTTTCCAGCAAGGGGGCACATCATTCTTTGGAGAGAAGTTCGGTCCAGGAGTTTGGCAAGGCTCTTGGACATTCTAGCACCCGGGTTCTTCTTGTAGGACCTCAACCATCAGATCTAGTGCATTTTGAGAGGGTTACTCTTGCAGATTGATTTCCTAGAGCATTGGTACATTTTGGAGACGAGGGCGTTATTGTGATTCAGATCTACTCAGTTTGGAGGGGTTATACCTCAGATCTGACCCGGAGACTTCACCTAGTGACTTACAGTGTCCCAATCTATCTTCCTAGGGAGTTTCAAGGCATTTGGAGGCCTCCTTCATCAGGGCCAAAATATTGAGCTTGACAATATTCAGGAGGGCGCAGTCTTGATTGAGGATTCAACAGTTTGGAGGGGTAGATCTTAGCATTTGGTCTTGAGACTTCAGGGAGGGCTTCTACCTACCCCGATCTATCATTATGTGGAGTTTGATTCTATTTGGAGACTTACTCCAGCTAGGCCAAAACTTTGGGTCTTCTCAACTTCTCAGGAGGACGTGCCATTAGCCAAGGGGTTTTGGACTTCACCCTGGTTCTTCTATCTTGATCTTCATTTTTTATTTAGCCTTCAGAGGCTTGTATCTTCTTGTCAAGAGCATTTTGTAGCAACTCATATCTTATCTTTTGGAGCTATCTAATGTTATTCTAGATTTGCATCCTCTTTGTATCAGGTTCTTGCTTATCATATTAATAAAGGTCATATCTATGTTGTTTGGTTCCATATCTTGTGTACTGGTCATATCTTGTATTTCCATTGATTATATTTTCAGATCTCTACTTGATAACTGAATATAAGCCCTAAGGCTGAACTTAAGAATACAACATGCAAAAAAACACACAAACACAAGATAATCAGTGGCCAGTTAGTGTTCCAAGCAAAAAAATTAGCTTAGGAACATTATAGTGGTATCAGAGCTCTGATCCTCCCATCTTGTGAGGATTAACGCATGCAAAAGTTCAATGGCATTTATATGGGCATAAGAAGGAAACAAACAGGTGAGGTAGATGCCGAAATGGAGAGATCAAGTGAGGACAGTGAGCCATAGTTGATAGCATGGATTGCTAGGGACTTACAACGTTCCATAGAAGTATCACAAAGTGGCTTGGTCCATCACCTACATGAGAGCTAGGAGGCAACACGTAGGGGGCAGGCCGAAATATCAGAGACCTTGAGAAAGGTAAGTGACAACCAAGAGATGATATCATGACTGTTGATGCAGATGACTCATGGAGGTAAGGGTCCAAAAAATTATGGCAATAAGGAAGCTAGTGGTTCTCAAGGAGGGAATAAGCATCAACATGAACATATTCCCTATTATCATACAGAGGGACAGAGTCATGGAGGAGGTGCACCACAGGGAAAAACACACAGTAGGGCCACCCATATACCCTATCTTCCTTCGTTCTTGGATGGACAGACACAACCAAGCTACCAAGATGAGTTTGATGACAACTTTGATCAGTATGTTAAGGAATATAAATCACTAAGCATACCAATCCAAAGACAAATCACCTTGGATCAGTATTGTGGACTTAAATTCAGAGGGAAAACTTAGAGGCCGTACCACAGGAGCAACTATGAGTTAGGGCACAGGGTTGGGAAGATGGAGATCCCCTACTTTGACGGGTCGACCAAGACGACTGCACAGGCATGGGTGCAAAAACTTGATAGTTACCTGCAGCTTAACCCCATGAGAGAGATGGATTCCATCAAGTTTTCTACCATGTACTTGCAGGGCAAAGCTCATGACTGGTGGTACCATGGGTTGACTACATTTGGCCACAATCAGATAGTGGCTTACACCGAGTTCACACAGAGGCTTATTGATATATTTGATCAGGGGGATCCGGAGCTGCATTTCAGGGAAATTACCCAACTCAGGCAGACAGGATCATCAGAGATATATATTGAGGAGTTTCAAAGGTTAGAATTCATGGTACGGGATGTGTCATAGTCTAGACTCATGATTCTTTTCACACAGGGTTTCATGGAACCCTTAAAGGGTTGGGTTAAGGCTTTCAAGCCTACCAACTTGCAAGATGCTATATGGAGGACGAGAGATCTAGGTCCAGCAACAAAATCTAAGTTTATGCCTAGACCACCTCTAAACACTGGAGGAAGAGACCAAAGACCTCCAATGAATCCAGGAGGAAGAGACCCAAGTGGGTTTGACAGGGGAAGAGGTAGAATGGATGAAAACACTAGAAGAGAATTGAGAAGAAAGTAGATGTGCTACACATGCAAAGAGTCGTGGGACCCATCCCACAAGTGTATGGGTCGTGGCAAGGGTCATTACATTGAGGTGACATCTAATAATGAGGAGGATGAGTATTTCAGCCACATCCAGAACATAGAAGCAGACACGACCCAAACTGCGGAAGAGGAGGCTACAGGTCACGACAGTGCAACAGAGGAGAAGGATACATTGGCATCTATCAGTGGGGTACCCAAGTAAAACACCTTCAGGATGAGAGGGGTATTGCAGGGGAAAAGTGTTTCGGTTCTCATTGACGGGGGTGCTTCTCACAAATTCATAGACTCAACACTGCTACAGAGGAGGCACATACCCACAGTTGAATTTGAAGGATTCAAGGTGGAGGTAGCAGGAGGAAGCACCATGCCTTGTAACAGGTATATTCCAGGGATGAACCTTACACTGGGTAGGCATGACTTAGCACAGGACTTCTATGTGATGGACCTCCTTGATACAAACATCATACTTGGAGTTCAGTGGCTTAGTACGTTGGGACCTATCACCACCAAATACAAGACTATGGAGATGTCTTTCACAGAGGAGAGTGGGAGAAAGGTAGTTCTCAGGGCCATGTCTAGAAACACAACTAGAGTAGTTACAACAAAGTGTATGGAGGCCATTTTCAGAAGAGAGGAGATTGTATGTGTTGTTGAGTGTAATATTTTGGCACGTGTGGACAAGAAAGGAAAGGTTCACTATGCACCAGAGATTCAGAGGAACATTGACAAACATAGCAAGGTGTTTGGACCCATTCCACATGGAGTGCCACCAGATAGGTGGTTTGAGCATATCATAGAGCTGAAAGAGGGGGCGAAACCAATCATCACCACTCCCTACAGACACCCAAAGAAGTACAAAGACGAGATAGAGAAGGCCATCAAAGAACTGTTAGACATGGGTCACATTAGACCAAGTTCCAGTATTTTTTCATCTTCAGTGGTACTGGTCAAAAAGAAGGATGGAACCATGCACATGTGCATTGATTTCAGGGCATAGAACAAGAAGACTATTAAAAACAAGTATTCCATTCCGAGGATTGATGAGCTATTGGACGAGCTCCATGGGGCTGTTTACTTCACCAAGATTGACTTGCACTCTGGTTATCATCGGATCAAAATGAGGGAACAAGACATCCCCAAAATTTCTTTCAGGTGTCTCTACAACCACTATGAATTCCTAGTGATGCTATTTTGATTGGCCAATGTGCCAACCACATTTCATTCATGCATGAATCATGTCTTCAACAAGTAGTTGAGGAAGCACCTTCTTGTGTTTTTTGATGACTTGTTGATCTATAGCAAGACTTGGGAAGAGCATCTTCAACATATGGAACATATTTTAACTATCATGGAAGACCAATCCTATATGCCAAGCAGTCCAAATGTGAATTTGGGATAAGAAAGGTCCTCTACTTGGGGCACATCATCGGAGTAAAGGGGGTACAGGTACATCAAGAGAAGATTCAAGTGATACTTGACTGACCCACACCTAAGACTCTTACAGATTTGAGGGGATTTCTTGGCATTTGCAGTTATCACAGGAGGTTCGTCAAAGGGTTCTCACAACTTTGTGCACCCTTGACAGATTTGACCAAGAAAGGGGATTTAAAATGGAGCGAGGAGGCACAATCTACATTCGACAAGATGAAAAAGGTAATGAGCACATGCCCAGTTTTAGCCTTACCATATTTCGGCCAACCTTTCATATTGGAGTGTGATGCCTCCAGAGAAGGCATTGGGGCCGTACTTATGTAGAATAGGCATCCCCTTTGCTATGAGAGCCAAAATTTGAGGGGCTCTGAGATTCTTTACACCATATACGATAAAGAAATGTTGGCCATCATGCACGCCTTGGCCAAATTCAAGCAATACTTGGTAGGGGAAAGATTTGTAGTGAGATCAGATCACAACAACCTTAAGTACTTCTTGGAACAGAAGGACTTGAACGAGAGACAACATAAGTGGGTTAGCAAAATACATGCCTATGATTTTGACATTGAATTTGTCAAGGGAAAGAATAACGTAGTTGCAGATGCATTATCTAGAAGGCCATCAGTTTATGCTATGACCAATGTCTCAGTTGACTAGAAGGCCCACCTCTTGGTGGAATACTCCAAAAACCAGTTCGCTTGTCAGTTGATGGATGGGAAGATATAGGATGACAACTTCAGAGTCATAGATGACATCATCTACTACAAGGGCCAAATTTTCTTGGTTCCTGAGTCAACCTTCAAGGCCAAGATACTACAGGCACGTCATGATTCAAAGGTGGCAGGGCACCAAGGCATTGTCAAAACATACAGAAATGCATGGGAAAGGTTTTCATGGAGGGTTCTCAAGGAAGATGTAGTGCGACACATCAAAGAGTGCACTACTTGTCATGAAAACAAGGATGAGCATACCCATCCAACATGATTGTTACAACCTTTACCCATTCCAAATCACAAATGGAAAATCATATCCATGGACTTCATCACAGGATTTCCAAAGGCACAAGGGAAAGACTGTATTTTCGTAGTGGTGGACATATTAACTAAGATTGCACACTTCTTCTCCATTGCCATAGACTTCAGCGCAACACAGGTAGCAGATTTGTTCTTTAGGGAGATCTTTAGGCTACACGGGTTGCCCAAGACCATTGTTAGTGACAAAGATAGCTGATTTATGAGCACCTTTTGGCAGGAGTTATTCAGGTTGGTTGGTACGACTTTGACCCCTAGCACCAGCTACCATCCTCAGACTGATGGGCAAACCGAATTAGTCAACAAGTGGGTAGAAGGCTACCTCAGAAACTATGTAGTAGGACAACATAAGGCATGGGTTAGGTGGCTACACCTGGGGGAATACTATTACAATACTACTCATCACATGTCCATTGGTATGACCCCATTTAGGGCCCTATAAAGTTATGACCCTCTCCCCTTTGTATAGATTGCCTTTGGTGATAGTAAAGCTCCTATGGTGTAGGATTGGGTGCAGCAGAGTTAGAACATACTCATGGAACTAAAAGATCATCTGCAAAGGGCACATAATAAACAAAAGATCCAGGCAGAAAAACACAAGGTAGAGCGTACATTTGAGGTTGGGGACTTGGTCTACTTAAGGCTCCAACTGTACCGGCATGCTTCTATCAAAAGAAGTGGAGCAGAAAATATCCAACCCCGATTTTTTGGACCCTACAAGATCAACATGAAGGTAGGGGTCATGGCTTATGGACTTGAACTTCCACAGGGCAACAAGATTCACAACATCTTCCATGTGTCATGCTTGAAGAGGGCCATTGGCCAACACATCACACCACTTGAGGTACTGCCACCCTTGGATGAAGAGGGACAATTGGTACTAATTCCGGAGGAAATACTGGAGGTTCGGGAGAAGAAACTACGAAGGAAAAGCATCAAGGAGTACTTAGTCAAGTGGAAGGATCTTCCTATTGAGGATGCTACGTGGGAGAGTGAACAGATGATACAGGAGACATGCTTAGAATTTCTCATGGACAAGAAATTTCTAGCAGGGGAGACTGTAATGTCTTCCACCTCTTGATGAAGAGGTTTGGAGAAACTCAGTAGTCTAGTCATCCCCACTTGACTATAGTCTCATGCAACATGGGTAAAAGTCAGCTAAATCCAATGTTATAATTTGAAGTTGACTTGAAAAAGGTAAAAAGTAACTCACTGGAGGATTATAGAGCTTGAGGTTGAGTTAGGAGTTGAACCTAAGGGTGAACTTAACTCAACAGAGGAATAGAAAGAGCTATAAATGAAGGCCTAGGGCTCACCTCTCATTCATCTTGGATTATTATGCATTTTGTTATTGGGCTCTTGAGCACATAATTTTGAGGTTTTTGAGAATACAAACCCTAGAGAACAACTCGGTGGTGAAATATTCCACCCATCTTGTTCCAAGCTTGGTCTCAGGGATGCAATACTCCTCCCACACCATTCTACAACATTCACAAGTACCATCATTCATCCAAGAGAGCAGCAGGTCATACCCTTGAGGGTTTCTAGGAAGGGGGCGCATCATTCTTTGGAGAGAAGTTTGATCCAAGAGTTTGGCAAGGCTCTTGGACAGTCTAGCACCTGGGTTCTTCTTGTAGGACCTCAACCATCAGATCTAGTGCATTTTGAGAGGGTTACTCTTGCATATTGATTTCCTAGAGCATTGGCACATTTTGGAGAGAAGGAGGGCGCTATTGTGATTTAGATCTACTCAGTTTGGAGGGGTTATACTTCAGATCTGACCAGGATACTTCACCTAGTGACTTGCAGTGTCTTGATCTATCTTCCTAGGGAGTTTCAAGGCATTTGGAGGTCTCCTTCATCAGAGATAAAATATTGAGATTGACAGTATTCAGGAGGGCACAATATTGATTGAGGATTCAACAGTTTGGAGGTGTAGATCTTGGCATCTGGGCTTGAGACTTCAGGGAGGGATTCTACTTGCCCCGATCTATCATTTTGTGGATTTTGATGCTATTTGGAGACTTCCTTTAGTTTGGCCGAAAATTTGGGTCTTCTCAGCTTCTCAGGAGGACGTGCCATTAGCCAGGGGGGTTTGGACTTCACCCTGGTCCTTCTATCTTGATCTTCATTTTGTATTCAGACTTCAGAGGCTTGTATCTTCATGTCAGGAGCATTTTGTAGCAGCTCATATCTTATCTTCTGGAGCTATCTAATGTTATTCTAGATCTGCATCCTCTTTGTATCAGGTTCTTGCTTATCATATTAATAAAGGTTAGATCTATGTTGTTTGGTTCCATATCTTGTGTACTGGTCATATCTTGTATTTCCATTGATTATATCTTCAGATCTATACTTGATAACTGAATATAAACCCTAAGGTCGAACTTAAGAAGACAACATGCAAACAAGCACACAAACACAAGATAATCAATGGTCAGTTAGTGTTCCAAGAAAAAAAATTGGCTTGGGAACATTACACAATGTATCAAGCATGTACCAATCATGTATCAACAAATCAAACTATGACTCATCAAGATGTACCAACATCACCATACCATACATATCATCTATGTGCCAACTCATCAACTACAAGTCACAACCGTATACCAAAGACATATACCAAGGTATCCAACAAAAGTCCTATAGCAATACATCATACTGTTCATGATCCAAATACCATAAACCCTCACATCAAACCATGTGTCGCAACCTCACTGTTATGCAACCTCAAGTGTGTACCAATCAAATACCAAGACCACTAATCAAAAGCCTCTCACAATGTACCATAAGATATACCAATAAAATTCAGACATGCACCGACAATATACTTCAACAAATTTGCCTCAAAACCATTCAATATAACAAGTACTATAGAACCAATAGTGCCTCTAAACATGTACCAAGAATGTGCCTCAATAGATCAAGAATATGCCTCTAACTAGTATCACATCACCCATGATATGCCTCATAAACAAAGTGTCATAACCTCACTGATAAAGTACTTAACATTACTAGAAATATACCTTAACAAAAATGCCTCAATCCACACACTAGGGTTTGTACCATGCATCCAAGATATGCCTCAAGCTTAAACTACAAAACTAAACCATATACCATCACCATACACCCTTCAAAAGACACATATAATCATACATGTAGCTCTATGACTAACCTGGAACATTAGACCACTGATATCTTTACCTTACTCAGTTTCTGTAGCTTGTTACTAGCCTTGATAATTGTAAATTTGCAAGGTATGTTGTTGATAATTGTAAATTCGAGGACTATAATGAGAAGAAGAATAAAAAAAATGGCTTTCGACATTGCATATGACATCTATTTCATTCATTGTTTTCTATCAACCCTTCAGTGTTGCTAGAAAATATTTTGTACCTACTTTGTTGGTAACCCTAAGGCATGAATGCTTAGTTCCATGTTTAAAATTCTAGTTCTTATTACCAAGTCCTCCATACAACTTCAATCATTTAATTCATCACTAATTTCCATGCATTCATCATGGCATGGATTATTTATTTTTTTAAAGCCACCAAATTTGTCTTTGAAGCTAACTTTCTATACAAAAGGTATCATCTACTTGATATGTTGTAGGATGGAGAGTCTAAATTTGCATGTTTGGTTGAAAAAAATCCCAACTATTCCTACCAATTCTTGTATATATATAGGGCCATTAAAATTTCTAAGGGAACTACACACAATTTGGCCTATTTGTATGAGTGAATTCCCCATAAACACATGCATACAGACATTAAACCCATAAATATTCTATTGAACAACAATATGTGGTCATATGTCTCAAACTTTGGTTTGGGGTTGTCTCCTTAGTATTGTAGACAATCAAGTTGCACCTCAGTAAAGAGAAGTAATATAATACCCTGGCTTGACCCCTGGATTGTAAATATATCGTACATATGATACTTGGGCTAGTGAGCAAGTACGTTTGGTCGTGAGGGCACGTATATGATACTTAGGCTAGTGAGCCAATATATTTTGGTCGGAGTGTTTGTATATGATACTTAGGCTGGTGAGCCGGTATGTTTAGGGTGGAGTGCCTTTAAATATGATCAAAGGTTGGAGATCCTATATTATAAATTGTACATATGGACTAATTAATAAAAATAACACCATGGTTGCATACCAAGGGACAAAAAGAGTATGGGGGGCTAAGACTCCATGAGTGGGAAACATGGCTTAAGTAAAGGGGGCTAAGCCAAATATAATATAATAATGATCTATGCCTTTATTCATGTTTTATAACCTAAGCTCTCATGAAGTGGAAAAGGGGGGACATGAGAACCATGTGTCAAAAAGGGCACATGCACATTTAAAGGGGGAATTTAGTGTAATTATCCATTCCATTATTACCATGATCACTACAAGAGTTGATTTGGGGGATATGGTGACCTAGACTATAGAGTTTATCCTGTGGATCCTCGGTGGATCTGGGTGTGTGTACACTTCTCCTTAGGTTTTCTTGGGGAAGCCTGGAGCCCTGGAGGGAGAAGTGTGGGGATAGGTTCCCTAGTATAGATCCTGGTGGCTACCTGGAGACCTCAGATAGCAGCTGGAACTCCTGGAGCCATAGTTCTCTAAGACTTCCTGACTAGCCTGTGTTGGAGCCTTGGAAGGGTAGTGGTGCAGCCCAAGGGATTACGGTGCAGAGAAGGGAGCATAGTAATTTGGGTTGTGTAAGATAACATGGAATGAGAGACTTAGGTTGGAATGTTGTTGAGGTTTGGTACCTTGGCCTAGACCTTGTTGGTACTGATTGTGGACGATTGTTGGCTTAGGAAGCCTTTTCCCTAGTCGAGTAATAGCCCCAGCTTGGGGGTGTCTCATTGTTGAGAGATTATGAGCAATGTGGTCTATGGATGAGAGGAACATCTGAGGTCTCCAATTGGTCGGTGTTTTCATAAAATATAAGTGCCATGTTTATATTCTTTCTTTTATGTGTACAATGTGTGTGTATTGTGTTAAATTTTTGTTGTCTTTATTATAAGTATGATGCTCATTATATATGTGAATGACCTGCATTACTAATTATGGATGTATATGAATATGCATGGTGTGCATGATAATGTTTGGTTGGCATAGCTATAGCATATGCAAGGCATAATTTACATAGTGGTACCAGAGCCCTGCTAGGAAAATTTGTGATGGTATCATAGGATATTTTTAGTGACAATGCCCAGGCGAGGTCCTGGGTACGTTAGAAAGTGGTATCAGAGCTTAGGTTCAAACACTGAGCCTACATGGGCTAGGAATCAAAGGTTATAGAGCGCATAAGTGAAATATGCATAGTACCTCTATGAACTATTTGACAAAATGTTCCAAAAGGGATGTGGTCACTTGGACTATTACAATTGTTGAATATACATAAAATGGGTAAGTCATATTATTAATCACACAATTATTTTTCTCCTACATGGATTCATGTTAGCAGCTAAGTGTACCATGTTGTGTTTCCCATTATCTTTATGGTTGAAAGAAAATGATGGGAATTATAGCTTGGATAGTCACTACCATCGTTTGAAACAATAACCATCCAATTATTATTCCTTTTAAGATTGGATTCTGATTGCATTTGTTTTGGGATTCACAATAGTCTCTCTTCAAGGGCTTTCCATGTTGCAAGCCCTCAAATAGTCATCCATAGTGATGTTGAATCCATGTACTGTACCTTTACTATTTTTCTCAAAACTATCACTGATTCCTAATTTCTCTCACAATCATACAACAAATATTTGTACACAAATGTGCAAATTTCCTCTTTCAGATGATTTTTGCAGAGATGAAACAAAACCCCAAAGAGGCGAATTACATGGTCATTTTTTATAGAGCTTTGCAAGTGTGTGTTAATACAAAAACCTTGATATAAGGTTAGATGGTTCATGCACATATGATCATAACTAGTTACACGCCATGCATCTATATAGGGAACCGTCTGTTGGACATGTATGTAAAATGTGGGAGTTTGGTTGAGCCACGCCGATTGTTTGACAAAATGTGTGAATCAAATGTATTTTCATGGTCTACCATGATTATAGGATATTCCAAATGTGGGAAGATTGAGTATGCATGCCAAATGTTTGACGAAATTCTTGATAGAAATATGGTTTCATGGAATGCAATGATTGTGGGGTTTTTTCGCGATGGGCTTGTAGAGGAAGCACTAGAGTTGTTTTTCCAATTGCAACTGCGGGGAATGATACCAACTTGAGTACCATAGTTAGTGTTATATCTACATGTAGTAGTATATTAGTTATTGATTTTTAATACATAATGCATGCAATGTATTTGACAACATGTCTGAAGAAAATATGGTTGGTTTTGGACAATGCAACGCTTTCAATATATCTAAGAAGTGGGAGTGTGGAGGATGCACGTCAATTGTGTGAGAAAATTTATGAACGAAATTTCAAATCTTGGGCCTCCATGATTATGGGTTATGCCCACAACATGCATGGTGAAGAGGCCTTGAATATGTTTTTCGAGATGTCGCGGGAAGGCATGAAGCCTAATAATCTCACTTTTACTATTGTTCCTAGTGCATGTTCAAGCCTGGTGGCATTAATGGAGGGCAAGGAAGTCCATGCTCAAATCATCAGAAATGGATTTGAATCACACCTAACTATGGGAAATGCTCTTATTACATTATGCTAAGTGTGGATTTAGGGTAAAATCAATATTATAAAAGGCACCTTAGGTGAGAGGATGGGACACACCGAGTGAGATAATGAGATCTCATTTAATTGGGTGGAGAAGGACTTTAATCCAAGTGTGAAGCGTCGAGGTCATAGGAAAGGAGCAAGGGGAAACAAAGGAGTAGCATCCAACAAGATCGAAGGAAACATCTTGAGATGTGGTAGGCTAGGGTATTTTGTTTATTTGTATCTTCCCCGAGTGGGCCATTATCCCATGATAGGGGCCCAAATTTTATATTAATAAAATCATCACAGTATTGGTTCCCTTAGGGGGTTTTACCCAGAAAATTACGTGGAAAAATGTGTATGGTTTCCTTAGCGTGCTTCCACTGACTTATTTATTTAGATTGTTAAAACTCATTCATTCTTTTATTCGGTAAAATTTTCTTAACAATTTTATTACAACAAGGGTTTACTAGGAATTAAATTGTCGGGTGTTGGGTTACCAAAACTTAACAGATGGAGGTACCATAAATCATTCAGGGGAGAGCCATAGTATTAAGATCACTACGGGGGAGTATTTATTAGATAGTCCCATGATTGAAATCTAAATGAGTGGTGTTGATTTTTCTATTAGGGGTCTAATGGTTACAATCATTGGAAACAATGGCTTATAATTTTCAGAAAAATTTCATGAGATTTTCCTCAAAAATCAAGGAAATTGAACCTAGAGGTATCCAAGGGAAACCCTCTAAAGTGATAAGTTCGAACAACATGAAAAAATTACTCCAGCTAGAGAAATCAACGAAAACGACCGTTAAATATAAGTTTTGTATTCCCGTCAATGATGAATTCAAGGAATAATTTTCTTTACTAAGTTGGATCTCCATTCTAGAGATCATCAAATCAGAATGAGACATCCCCCAAAAAATAGCAAAACACATGAAGGTCATTATGAGTTTTTAGTGATGCCATTTGTCCTTACTAATGCACATTCAACATTTCAAAGCTTGATAATTTCTATTTTCAAACCTTTTCTCAAAAAAAATGTGTTAGTATTTCTTTTTATGATATACTAATCTACAATAAATCTTGGGAAGAGCATGTACACCATGTTGACATGGTCTTAAAACTCTTCGAAGAGCAACAACTATATGCAAATCCCTCCAAGTGTGCCCTTAGCATTCAAGAAGTGGAATATTTGGGTCATATTGTATCTCAAGAAGGTGTCAAAGAGGACGCTAACAAAATTAAAGTTATCATGGAATGGCCAATTCAAAAAACCTTGAAGAATCTTAGAGGATTCCTAGGCTTGATGAGCTACTACCACAAGTTTGTCAAGAATTATGGTCAAATAGAAACACATCTAATAGCATTGTTTAAAAATGGGGCACTTTCTTGGAATTGAGAAGCAAGCAGAGCTTTTGAAAAACTTAAGTAGGCCATGTGTACAACTTGTATCTAGGCTACACTTGACTTCACATAAAACTTTATTGTGGAGTGTGATGCCTTGATATATGGCATTGGTATAGTTTTAATGCAAGAATGACAACCCCTTGCCTCTAAGAGTAGCTAGATTAAACGGAATAACTTACTCAAACCAATTTATGAAAAGGAAATGTTGACCATATTACATGCAGTTAAGAAACGGTGCCCTTACCTAATAGGAAGACACTTCAAGGTAAAAACAAATCATGATAGTTTGAATTACTTCTTGGAACAACGTTTATCTTTAGAAGAGAAAGAAAAATGGGTTGCAAAGATGCTAGGTTACAAGTTTGAAATTTTATACAAAAAAGGAAAACAAAATATGGTAGCAGATGCACTTTCAAGGAAAGAAGAAGACACAAAGGGTTTACTATGTGTAATTTCCATTCCACAATCTAATTGGTGGAAGAATCAAGGATAGAATGGAAGCAATAGCATAAGGTATTCAAGATCAATGAACATCTACAAGAGGATCCAAGTGCATTAGATAAATTTGTGTGGAATAATGATTCATTGTGGTACCAAGATCACCTATATCTATGTAAGAATTCCCAACTCAAATAGAAGGTCCTTTTCGATTTGCACACTTATCCTATAGGTGTACATTCAAGGTTCTTGAAAACTTACCAAAATATCAAGAAGGATTTTTAATAGGAAAGTCTTAAAATTTATGTTCAAAAGTTTGTGATTGAATGTGTGGTCTGGCAACAGAATAAGGGAGAGACAATCAACACAACATGTATCCTACAACCATTAGCAATACCAAGTCAATGTCGGGAAGAGGTTTGGGTGAATTTTCTTACTTTTCTACTAAGTCTGAAGGAAAGAATGTCATCATTGTAGTACTAGATCGACTCATAAAGTATAGCCATTTTTGTTGTCTTTCTCATCCTTTTAAAACAAGTATAGTAGCCACAACATTCAAGTCATGAGATCTAATTTTCACTGAAAAATTTTGGACTAAATTATTTTCTTGTTTGGGTACTCAATTGGCTCACGACTCCTCTTATCATCCTCAATCTCATGGCAAAATGGAGATTCTGAAAAAATCTTTAGAAGGGTATATTCATTGCTTTGCATATGATAAACATACACAATGGGTCAAGTGATTTCCCTTGGCAAAATGGTGGTACAACATGCCCTTCCATACTTCATAGAAAATATCCACATTTATGGCACTTTTTGGATATCATCCTCCATCCATCACATCACCCTTCAGAGGGAAGGCAAAGGGGAGAGAAACATTTGTTTGAAGGGGAGAGCATGTTAATCCCTAGAGAGAGACCCATGTTAAGACCTAGATATTGAGATATTAATTTTCAATTGTTATATTGGTGTTGTTGGCTAAACCCTTGAATTGCAATTGCACCCTTTGTCTCTATATATACCAAGGAGACCTAGTTTTAGTATCATCTCACCTTGTACAATTGTTTTATTGTAAAAGGAGGTTGTCCCCTTGAAGAGGGTTATCTTTCGTTCTCCTATATAATTCTCAAGGTGTGGATTTAATTCTCTTTATATTTTCAATATATTCGGGTGTTTGTTTCCTAACAAGGTAGTTGAAGCTCAGTGTAGGGTGGTAAACTCCACCACTAAATGGAATCATTGGCAAGAGAAATATGAGCACATGTTAAGGAATGAGAACAAAGTTTGTGATGACTATGCTATAGGAGGAGGGAATTGTAGGTTCTATGGTTTAGGGTTTTTATTGGCCATTAGACATATGGGATAAGGTTTATAGGGGTTATGGGCTGGTGGTGATATGGGATTAAGTGTGATGTGAATTAAAGAGGATTCAATGGATTAGAGATTATAATTGTTAATATTTAACAAGTATAATGGTTAAGCATTAGATGGTTAGGGTTTGTGGGGAGGAAGGATTGGAGCAAACAACTATGGAGGATGATAAGGGCCAAGGGTTATAAAGTTTAAAGGTTTGGGATTAGTGATAACATGGGTTATGGTTGGTAAATGTTAGGGCTAAAAAAACAATGAGCAATAATTGTCATTGAATGACACCAATTGTTGTTTTGTATCTGAATTTTTTGAGCAATAACATACCCATAGAGTGGAGAAGTAGTTAAATTCCCAAACCATGATTCATGACTTAGTTGGTAGTAGACATGTTGAAGTTTTTCACTATGGTAGTGGGAAAAACCAATGTATTGGTGCCATCTCTCCACATAAAATCCTCAAGGAGAGATCCTATTATTGATAAGAATACAAGCATGTTGTTAGAGAATAATGTTACTTTAACTTCTCAATAATCCTCATCCCCACATCAATCACCTTTGTGTATTTGATCATTGTAGAAATAATATTTCAACCTCTATTATAAATTCACAATAGTTATCCTGATGAAAATCCATATATGGAATCTAGTCTGGGGCACAAATTTAGTAAGTCGAATTGAAAAACCCCAAGTATTTCACCTCATTTTGAGGATGGTACATGTTAGTACCTAGACATACTACCACCTTTTCCCTCTTGATTTTCAACTTATTCCTTCATAAACCTGTTCTGAGCCTATTTTCCTTTGTTGGTTGCACCTTTTTAACTCTTTATTTCTCTTTTTGGTGTAATGTGTCTTGCTTTAATTGGTTTTCATTTGATTCTTATAGGATAGTTTGAAATTATAAAAGACATGTCACATCAGAGTGTTATTTCCTATTGGCAAATGAAAGTCATTTTCCTAAGTCAAAAGCATAAAAAAGAGTCACTACCAAAATATTGTTATTCTGGTAGCACATGAGAAATCATTATTCCAAATGTGCTCCAAATATGAGGATCATGACAACAAACCAGAAATCATGCCAAAGGATTGTGCAAACAATTAAGGTACTCAAATGTGTCATGTTTAAATGATTGCTTGATCCCTATACATGATTTTAATAACATGGATCAGATTCTACTGACATTTCAAATCCAAATATCGGGCCATGAATTTGTTCATGCAAAGTGATGATTATTTCATTTTGAAGTTTTTGAAATAAATGAAAAGGTAGTTTAACGCCATCTACAATTCAATTCTTCTTGCAATAGTTATTTTGTACATGTATTCTCAGAAACCCTATCAAGGAGGAAACCCTAATTTTTACAGGTTTAGCCAAGATCGTAATCAATTTGGATGAGCCAGAGTGAACAATGTCACCAAAAAAGGGAGGGCATGTTCTTAGATTGGAACCTAAAGGAATTAAGCTACTCCAAGCCTACCCATAAATTATGGAGAAGTTCATACAAGGGTAATGGTTTCAATTTTTTTGCAAATTCCAGAGGCACCATGAAGGAATTTCAAATATTTTTGCCTAGACTTTTGATGGATTTCAAACTTCAGTGGGAGATGTGTTGATCCATGTGACAAAGCACTCAATTGCAGCAGCTTGGCATCTTCCTATTAGAGGTGAACATTGGTTTAAAAATAAGGAGCTTTTAAGCAACCTATATAATCATTTTTTGATGACAGAACACTAGATTCCAGACTGGAGCCAACATATCCCTAACAAATGGCTAAAGGAGGAATGGTGAAATACATTACTTGTTGTTCAAAAGTATATTATGTGTGAAGATTTATTGGCAACAATTTTTAGCCTCGTTTGGATTTGCAGAACAGAGTATGAAAACGCAAAAAACATCCCCTGCAAAGAAATTTAGGCTTTCAAAGGAAACATGTTGTACATCGAGAGATACTAGAGAATTGCAAGAAGGGTTTTTACCTGTGAGTAAACAAACCATATATAGTAAAATAAAATGCAATTTCTTGTAGAAGAAACCAATAAAATGCAAGATAAGTTCATCCACTAGAGAGCAGAATATCGAAGGATGTGACAACATTTGTACTAGGAAAAGAGCTAGGGAAATGATACAAAATTCTCAGCCAGTTCCTCAGTAATTCAATACAGAACTTGAACATGATATTATTAGAATATATTCGAGAGCCAAACAGAGTAGAGGAAACAAAGGTAAGAATATTGCATGCATCCCCTCTAGACCAAGAACCAGAGCTTTGAATAAACTTAGATTAAAATCCAAATGTTGTTTGATCCCTCTCTAAAAGAAAATAAAGCAGCTCAAGTAGATGATCAAGAAGAAGGTAGAACTAAAATAGGGAAGGTAACTACAAGCCATAAATACAAACATTAGAAAGGAATAATAGAAGATTTGAAGATATAGAACTATAAACTTGAACAAAAAAATTTTCAGTTACAAAAAAAGTTAAAGAGAAGCTCGTGATATATGCAAATTATCAATTCTCGTCATTGTTTTAGGAAGAGAATTTTGGGCTCCTTTTCCAATCAAACTGTAAAGAAAATTCCAAAACCCTTAAAAACCCACTTCCAAAATGGGTCCATTTACCTTGAGTGTGGGTTGTTTTTGAAATTTATCAACAGTTTGGGAGAAATACTCATCTGATCATAATGGAATTTTCCAGAAATTTCCGTCTCCTAAAAAATTAAAACAGGTGGTAAAACATATCATTCCATATTTTATGAAATATAATGTAATATCTATTTGATAGTCAGATAGGAGGAATCAATCAAAACCGTATCTAGATTTTAGGCTCTAATGAAACCAACTCTGTGTATACAGAGGAAATTAATTGACTAAGTGATGGGTTCAAGTTTGGTGGGGCTAAAGACATATTGGCCTGGATTGTAATGCATGGATTCTACCATATCTGACATTCAAAGGAAAAAGCATTTTGATGGTTAGATTGTCTCATCTTTGTGTTAAATTTCTTCTATTTTGCTGGAATACATTTGAATCTTTTGCAAAGCAATTGATTTATCATGTTCTTGTTGAATGTCAGTAAAGATTTTACTCTTTACTCACTTGCTACATGATTTGTGTTTAAGTGTTTGTTTCTTGTCTCTGAATGATATTTAGGATCAATAATCTTTTTCGTAAGTGAACAAATTGTGAACTTGTAGTTTCCTTTTTCTTCCATTTTATATCATATTATATAGTTGATTATATTGAATTCCATTGACTAAGTGAATGTAGGGGAAACTTAATTATGTGACCATAAAATTATATTGTCCAATTCATCCACTTCTTGACCCATAAAACAACCTATAAACCCAAAAATACCTACACACATAAATCGTTGCAATAACTGAGGTGCCCTATCTTTCCCTTTGCAATCAAGGACAACTTCAGGGACTAACATATTTTGGCGCCATTGTCGAGGATGGAGACACAAAGTATTTTCCCTTGGAGAATGACAACAATTAATTCTAATCTTTGATGGTTGATCTGAAAATGAAAAAAAGGTTTGTGTATACAAATTTGCAAGTGAAATATTTATGTGACTTAGGCAATTGGATCAAGTTTGCAAGAACATAAACTTAATGAGTTTTACTTAACATGAACAACATAAACAATCATAAACAACCATCAAAAGGAAGCACATAATACAACAAAATGATAAAGGAGTTCAACCCTCTCTTGGGCTACATCTCCTGGTCCAACTTCTAATGGATCATTTTCATTATATGCTCAAAGTGTCAAAATCAGTGCTTTACAATTCTCAGAATGAAAAATAGATGGATTCAATGGCTCCAGAATGTCTTCTTGCAAGATTTTCCCCTAGTTGGGCTCTTCTTGCACCTGGTTTGGCCAAAAATTGAGAAAAATACTCTTCTTGGAAGATTTTCCCAATAACTTGTTGTACCTTCTCGCCAAAACCTACCTCTGTCCAACTGAAAATAGCTGTATGCATTTTTCGTGCCAAAACCCAGCATTATGCATGTTTCTGGATCATGGGAATAATTGTCGCGTCGTTAGCACGCCAAGTGCCTTAACTGTCTGAGGTGTAGTTGTGTGGCCCCATTTGGCCTAGTGTCGACCTAAACTCCCACGCCCGTCGCTTGACCATTGGAAAGTCTTTCCATGTTGTTGGTCGTATGGAAGTGTGGTAACCAAGGGTTGGGTCCAAGCCCCAGCCCGGACCCCCACCGAATGAAACAAAGGTTTAATTCAAATAATTTTAAACACATATAGTGGTAAGGAACATAGCATAGGTGGGTTGGTGGCCCGGCCTATGCGGATACTTTTCCCAATTGCCACAGGTCTCAGGTTCAACCCCCACGAACTCCAACAAACTTTTAAACCACAACAAAGGGGTGCCATGTGGTAGCCCCTGCCTAGGCCATGTGGCAGCTTTCCATTCGCCTTCAAACATGACACGTGTTAGACCAGGATTGGTCCATGTCCCTGCCAACGCAGTTGCCAAATCACCTACCACGTCACATTTCCACATCATTTGTATGGTAAGCTGACATGTGGAATGTGCGGATTGTACAGACTGCACTATCAACATTTTTTACTTGTTTGGGAAAACTAACATAACACAATATCTCTCGCATACAAAATCTGTTTGAGCCCCTTCAAGTTGCGTTGGGATCATGAGGATGAGATCTACGCAATGAATCCCTTTTCAAGCAATTTTGAGCACTTTGATTTTTTAGCATTTTTTTGATCCCCTAGATCACTCCTCCCTATTGGGAAGCTTTTGGACCTCCAAAAGACTACTTTCAGTCAATATGAAGATGAGGATACAATTCCCTCACCTTTATAACCTCAATCCATTTATCTTTTCTTGGATTTGTTCCTTTAAGACCAACACAAAGGTATTCCACATTCCCTCATTTTGAAGTTCTTATCTTTCTATCAAGGATTGCATCCTCATGCAATTCTGAAAGATATTCTGGCGAGAAGTCATCTATGGAAGGAATCTGAACATGATCTCCTTGATCATCAATCAACAGAGGCTCATACAATCACAAATTCTCAACATTAACAACTCCATACATTTCCATATAAGGAGGCAAATCCAAATGGAAGGCATTGTTACCAATCTTTTCAAGAAACTTGAAAGGTCCATATCTAATTGGTTTCAATTTTTTACATTCTCCTTTAAGCCCCTCCTTGCTAATGTAAAGCCAAACTTCATCTCCAACTTGGAAACTATGATCAACACGATGCTTGTCATGTCTTTTCTTGGCTCTTTTCCAACTGTTCTTCTACCATTTGATGCACCAACTGAATTTGTTCAATGAACTTCTTTACTCTATCAATGTCATAATGACCATCAATAGCAATATCCTTCCCAAAGATAAAATCTAAAGGATATTTTGGCAAATAATCAAAACATGCTTCAAATGGAGATGTTTGAATCGAAGAATGCTTAGCTTGGTTATAAGCATGTTGAATTTAGTGTATGTGCTCATCCCAAGGCTTAGAATGTTTGTTGCAATAACCATGAAGATGATGTACTACTATTCTATTCACCACTTTTGTTTGACCATCAATTTGTGGATGAAAAGTTGTGCTCTTTTTCAACTTGGTGTCAATGAGTGCCCATAAGCTTGACCAAAATTTCCCAATAAATCGAGAATCTCAATCAGAAATAATGGATTTGGGCAACCCAAAATGTACCCAAACATGCTGAAAGAAAATTTGTGTCATTTGTTCAGTTGTAACCTGCTTCTTACAAGGCATCAAAATACACATTTTGTTGAAACGGTCAACCACAACATAAAGATAATCATGCTTCTTTTTTGACATAGGTAATCCTCCTACAAAGTCCATGGAAATGATTTCCCAAGGACGAGAAGGATCCAGAAGTGGAGTATACAAACCCAACTTTCTATTGCTAGGCTTACTTGTAGCACATAAAGAAAATCCTCTTACATATCTTGAAACACTTTCATTCATTTTAGGCCAATAACAATACCTTTGCAAATTAACCACTGTTTTGCCTACACCAAAGTGGCCAACAATAAGAGAAGAATGTGCTTCCCTTATGATGTTGACTCTTTCACCCTATGGAATACATAGCTTGCCAAGATGATATAAAAGCTTATCATGCACATGGTAATCCAATTTCTCAACTTGGTTAGAATGACACAAAGTTGCATAAACCTCTTTAAAATCAACATCTAAAGCATATTGTTCAACATATCTCTCATGCATGGTATAATTATGCTTAAGAATAACTGAAGCACTGACAATAGGCCTAGAAATCATATCAACAAATTTGTTATAAATGCCTTTCTTATACCTGATAACCAAGTGGAATTGTTGTAGGAAACCCATCCATCTGAAGTGTCTTGCTTGTTGTATCTTTGTTTGTGAATTTAAGTATTTCAATGGTTGTTGATCTGTGTGAATGATAGTTTATTTTCCCAACAAATAATGTTTCCATTTTTTCACACTTTGCACCAATACATACAACTCCTTATTATATGTAGGAAAATTAGTCACAACACCATTAAAAGTTTTTGAATGAAAACAAATGGGCTTACCATGTTGCAACAATACTACTCCCATGGCATAATTACTTGCATCTATTTGTATCTCAAATGGCTGTCTCAAATTAGGAAGTGCAAGAATTGGAGCTGAACTAATCTTCTCCTTCAATGCATCAAATCTTTTTGTTGCTTGCCTCCCCATTGGAAAACTTGCTTGATGCTTGTCAGTGCATGTAATGGAGCTGCAATTGAAGAGAAGTTAGCAATAAACTTTCTCCAATATTGGGTTGCTCCCAAAAAGATTCTTACCTATGTTACATTGTTGGGTTTGGGCCAATCCAAAATGACTTTGACCTTTGAAAGATCTATTTTCAATTCTCCTCCTCCAAGAATATGTCCCAAGTAAACAAGTGAGGCATTTCTAAACTCACATTTAGACATCTTTTTTTCTTTCTTCAAGACATCTAAAACTTGCTTTGCATGCCTAACATGCTCTTCACGAGATTTGTTAAATATCAAGATGTCATCCAAGTAGACAATCACACAATAATCAAGAAAAGGCCTTAAAACATCATTCATAACTCTCATGAATGTAGCAGGAGCATTACAAAGCCCAAATGGCATAACCATCCATTCAAACAACCCTTGCTTTGTTTTGAAAGTTGTCTTTCATGTGTCTCCTTCAACAATCCTAATCTAATGATATCCACTTCTCAAATCCAACTTAGTAAAATACTTGGCATATTTCAATTGATCAAGCAAATCATCAATTCTAGGAAGAGGATAATGATCCTTTACCGTAATCTTGTTCAAGGCTCTGAAATCTACACACATGTGCCATGTACCATCTTTCTTTGGTACTAAAACAATTGGTGACCCGCATAGCGATGTGCTTGGCATGATAACCCCTTTGTCAAGCAACTCTTGGATTTGTTTTTTAATTTCAACATTCTCCATGACTTACATCATGTACATACCAATGTTTGGAAGAGGACAATCTTGCTGCAATTGAATCTCATGTTGGATACCCCTTTTAGGAGGCAATCCTTTTGGTTCCTGAAACATATCATCATATTGGTTAACAGCCTCATATAAATCATATTTTAACTGTGCATCACAACCTTGGAAATCTTGTTTTTCAACATTGTATTTGGGTTTGATCATCAAGAGTACAAATTTCTTACTAGCATTAACTAATCTCTTCATTTGTCCAACATTTACAAGTGACAAATTCAACTTCTTTGTATGTGCTCTAACAATGTACTCAACTCCATTTTTAAACAAATGATATTTGTTCCCATAATGATGAAAGATGGATCTCCTATCATATAAATATGGGCTTCCCAACACAATACCACAAATATCCAATGGAATAACAACTAGGTCTACCTCATCTATAAAGTTTGCAGTGATGGCAAATCTAAGTTTACATCTTCTTGTCACATGCAATTTGGTATTGTCACATATCCATCCTGGATTATATGGTTTAGGATGAGGAGTAGCTTCCAAATGCAATTTATTAACTGTGTCTTCAGAAATGAGGTTTTCTTGAGATCCAATATCAAATAGAGTATCTATCCCGGTATGCTTTGAAATAACCCTTACGTGGAAAATCTCTATTCTTTCTTTTTCATGTTGAGTTTCATTAAGGCTACTACTTGAAGAACTAGTACTTGCAATATATTCCTTACCTTGAAAACCCATGGTTGTGATTTTTGTTTCATCTCCCGAATCAGATCCTAAATCATGTTGTGTAGTTGCAACAATCTTTGGTTTAGTTTTGTTGTTGAACCTTTTGGGTCTCTTTTCAGGATGAAGTTTCCAGCAATGGTCTTCATCATAGCCATCTTTTGAACAGTGTTTACATGTGAGTTTTTCTCCCTCTTTCTTGACTGAAGCATTCTTCTTTCCATTTCCTTTGAATTTCATCTTTCCTTTGTCTCCATTATAAAATGTCTTCTTGCTTCCCTCTTGCGGGTCATTCCTCCCTCTTGCTTCCAAATGAGTTCCATGTACACAAACTTCATCTAAATATGTAGGGTTAAAGATGAGAATTGTGTGTCTCAAATAGCTATGCAATCCTCCAATGTATTTGAGTAAAGTTTCTTGAGAAGATAAATCTATACCCAAAATTAAATCTCTTCTTCTAAATTTTTGAGTGTAGCTTTGCACACTTTTCCCTTTAGCTTGCCTAAAATTTTGCCAATCCATGATAGATTTATGTATGTATGCTAATGGATAAAATTTCCTTTTAATTGCAACAATAAAATCATTCCAAGAGGATAAAACTTTACCATGTTTCTTCATGTCCTCTTGAGTTTTGGCTTCCCACCAAATGAGTGTTGCACTTTCAAACCTAAGAGAAACAAGTTGAATGTTAGTTTCATCCTCTTGGATTCTTTGTATCCTACAATACACTTAAATTTGATGAATCAAATTATCCAATTTCTCAGCACTTACCTCTCCATTGTACATAGGCAATTCAAACTTAATATCAAGCTTAAGCAAATGAGTTTGTGGAAGAATTTTACCATGTTCTTTTGGAGAATTTGGAGGTGGTTGTGAAATGGCAGAAGAAGTGGAAGATGGAGGTGAAGGAGGTGGAGTATCACCATTCACTCCATTTCATTTTGGAGTTTTATCACCACTATATTCATTACCTTTTGGAGGATTTGAGCTTTCACCTTGCAACCTTGCATTCCTTTCTTCAAATAAAACTTTCACCATTTCTATCATATCATAAAAATCTTTTCTGAAAGTTTCATCTTCTGAAGTAGGGATTTCATGACTCTCCTCATGATCCATACTTGGTGAAGTCCTCCTTGAAGCTTGAGGTGAATGTATAGTTCTCCTTATTGAAAGTTGAGAACTTGGCTCTACAAGTTGACCTTCTCCTCTTGTGAGCTTCAACCTTGTAAGCATCAAAAAACAAAACACTTGCAAACAATCAAACCTTCAAAAACATTTGCTCTAATACCAACTTGATCTAAAAATGAAAAAAGGTTTGTGTATACAAATTTGCAAGTGAAATATTTATGTGACTTAGGCAATTGGATAATGTTTGCAAGCACATAAACTTAATGAGTTTTTAGTTAACATGAACATCATAAATAGTCATAAACAACCATCAAAAGTAAGCACATAACACAACAAAATGATAAGGGATTTCACCCCTCTCTTGGGCTACATCTCCTGGTCCAACTTCCAATGGATCATTTTCATTGTATGCTAAAATTGTCAAAATAAGTTCTTTACAATGCTCAAAATGCAAAAATAGATGGCTTCAATGGCTCTAGAATGCCCAAAAACCCCTAGTTGGGCTCTTCCTACACCTGATTTGGCCAAAAATTGAGAAAAATACACTTCCTGGAAGTTTTTACCAATAACTTGTTGTACCTGCTCGCCAAAACGCACCTCTGTCCAACTGAACCTAGATTCGTGCTTTTTTCCTACCAAAACCCAGCACTACTCGTGTTTTTGGATCGTGGGCATAATTGTCGCGATGTTAGCATGTCAAGCGCCTTAACCGTCGGAGGTGTGATCGTGTGGCCCCATGTGGCATGGCGCCGACCTAAATTCCAGCGCCCGTCGCTTGACCGTTGGAAATTCATCCCATACTACTGGTCGTATGGAAGTGTGGTAACCAAGCGCTGGGGCCAAGCCCTAACGTGGACCCCCGCCGAATGAAACAAAGGTTTAATTCAAATAATTTTAAACACATATAGGGGTAAGGAACATAGCATAGGCGGGTTGGTGGCCCAGCCTATGCGGAGACTCTACCCACTTGCTAGAGGTCCTGGGTTTGACCCCCACGGACTCCAACAAACTTTTAAACCAAAACAAGGGGGTGCAACGTGGTGACCCCTGGCTGGGCCACATGGCACCTTTCCATTCGCCTTCAAACATGCCACATGCCAAACCAGGATTGGCCCATGCCCCTGCCAACTCAGTTGCCAAATCACCTTCCACATCACCTGTCCACTTTATCTTACCACGTCAGTCGTATGGTCAGCTGACATATGGACTGTATGGATTGTATGGACTACACAGTCAACAGTTTTTGCATGTTTGGGAAAACAAACAAAATGTGATATCTCTCGCATACAAACTCCGTTTGAGCCCATTAAAGTTGTGTTGGGATCGTGAGGACAAGATATACACAATGAATCTATTTTCAAGCAATTTTGAGCACTTTGATTTTTGAGCATTTTTTTTATTCCCTAGATCAATGGTGAACAAGGATTAGATATTGGATAGTGACTACAATATTTCACCTGGAAAGTCCATGATTGAAGACTCCACTAGAGGAAGAATCTGACTGATAGAAAGATGAAAGAACTAAAGGGAAAAACCAGGTATAAAGTCATAAGTTTCCTCCAAAAACTTATATTCTTTTTCATCAGTTCTTTCCTATCCTTTTCTTTGCGTGTTAAAAGAATCATCCTTTTCTTTGTCTATTCGGATGACCATGATCTTGTTGTTGTATATCCCTCCTTGACAGAAGAAGATCTACCCTCTTCTTACATTGTTGATTTTGATCTGATCGCTTCACCTCAGCCTATTGAGAAGAATGATGTCTGTATCCAAATTCCTTCTGAAATTCATCCATGTAACCATGTGAACAATAAAGCTCATTTACCACTTCCTCAGATCATTTCTCCTTCTTGTAACCATCTTATTGAAATTTAGTCCAGGATTAGGAAAGGATACAAACCCTTGAAGTTGCCACTTATCATTCATGACTATCCTCCCAATTTTATTGATTACCTTCCTAGGTTCAATGGAGAAGACCACGTGACATCCAAGAAACACATGGTTACTTTTGAACGGTTCACTTATCTTTTACAAATCATCTATGAGAATGTGTTCATGAGAACTTTCTGTCAATCTTTACATGGCGATGTTGGACTATGGTTCAGACATTTGGAGGCTTATTCGATAGATTCATGGGTTGATATTCATGATGCTTTCTTCAGGTACCGGGGTGAGAATAAGTCATATGAATAGTACAAATCTGAGTTCTATGCTTCAAAGAAGAAAAGAGATGAGATTGTCACCCAGTTCAATAAAATATTCCACGACCTCTATCTCAACATGCTTGTTACAATTCCATCATTTTAAATCGTTGCTATGGTTTTTTACACCACAACTCATCATCATCCTGATTTAGTTCTTTATCTCAGAGAGAGGAAGTCATTATCCTTGTAGTAGATGTTTGTTGATGTAGAGGAGGTTGAGGACAATCTTCAAGCTTTTGGAAATCTTTTAGATCAAGTTTGGGATGAAGATTTGGAATAGGAATACGTATATCAGCAACATAAATTAGATTTGAATGCAGAGGATCAGAAGGAAGCTTATGAACATGAAGGATAATATATGGGGTCTCATTTATTTCAGCGTGATAGTGCATCATTTTCATATTTATATTCTTCTTCATATCTTGAAATTATTACATCAGATTTTTCTACCCTTGAAGATGCAAATGTATATGATCTCAATTGTCATGAGAGAGATTTTGCACAACATGATGATGTTTTTATTTCAGATAAAGTTGATTCCCCTCAGCGTCTTGTTGTTGATATTGGACATCATCTATCATTCTTGGCTTATGATGACCTTCAAGATTATATATTCTCAAGTTTTAGTCAAGCATTTTATTTGCATGCAGAAAACCAACATTTTGAAGAATATTCTATGGCTTGTACATTTGAACCAGAAAAATTTCAAACAGAAATTTGGGAAGTCAGTGAGGAAAATTATAAGCAACCGATGGGAGAATCTTCAGATGCAATTCTTGAGAAGAAAATGATATCAACAATGGAGCAGATCTAATACAAAGACAACCTTTTTTTCTTAGATCAGCCAAAGATTTTTCGTGAGTTTTATGATCCAATAGAAACTTGGATGGAGTTTTCAATTTCCAAGATTTAAAATGCAGTAGAATTTTGTGTGCTACCGATTTACAACTGTGAGTATATTCTCCTAGTGAAAATATTTTTGTTGGTGTCATATTCCTCCGGCACTTTCTTATATAGTTGTGAACAAAAAGTTCATTTCATTAATCTATTGCTTACATGGCTGAAATGGAATTTTGTCTTCACTTGATCAAGTAGTTTATTTGATTAGAGTAGGAGTGTAAGTAAATAAGCTCGATGTACAATCATTTGGTCATAGTTTGATTTTAGTTTTGGAATAAACGACTCCATATACCAATGGAGACATTGGTGTACAACATTTCAGTTTGCAGTTTTGTTTTTAGCATGAAGTGTGAGAATAGTGTCAAGTTTTCAATGTGCAAGAATAAAGAGTCCATAGCCCAATGATATAAAATAAGACAAAGGTCAAAACATTTAAGAACAAAACAAGGTGGAGGTCACAAGTTTCAGCAATAGAATTGGAAAGGAAGGCATTGGTATGAAAGTTCTTAATGTCTCACCAGGAGAACATCAACTCTTGAAGGAGCCGGTGCTAGTCCCTAGACATACTACCACCTTTTTCCTCTTGATTTTTAGCTTCTTCCTTCATAAATATGTTATAAGCCTAATTTCCTTTTTTGGTTGCACCTTTTTAACACTTTATTTCTCTTTTTGGTGTAATTTGTCTTGCTTTAACTAGTTTTCATTTTGATTCTTATAGGATAGTTTGAAATTAGAAAATATGTGTCACATCGGAGTGTTATTTCCTATTGGAAAATGAAAGGCATTTTCCTAAGTCAAAAGCATAAAACAGAGTCGCTACCAGAATATTGTTATTCTGGTAGCATATGAGAAATCATTATTCCAAACGTGCTCCAAATATGAGGATCATGACAACAAACCAGAGATCATGCCAAAGGATTGTGCAAAGGGTTATGGTACTCAAATGTGTCATGTTTAAATGATTGTTTGATCCCTATGCATGATTTTAATAACATGGATTAGATTCTACTGACATTTCAAATCCAAATATCGGGCCACGAATCTGTTCATGAAAAGTGATGATTATTTTGTTTTGAACTTTTTGAAATAAATGAAAAGGTATCTTAATGCCATCTGCATTTCAATTCTTCTTACAATAGTTGTTATGTACAGGTATTCTCAGAAACCCTAGCAAGGAGGAAACCCTAATTTTTACAAGTTTAGCTAAGATCCTAATCAGATTTGACGAGTCAAAGTGAACAATGTCACCAGAAAAGGGAGGGAAAATTCTTAGATTGAAACATGAAGGAGATAAGCTGCTCCAAGCCTACCCAGAAATTATGGAGAAGTTCATACAAGGGGGATGATTTCAATTTTGTTGTAAATTCCAAAGGCACCATGAAGGAATTTCAAAGCTTTTTTCCTAGAATTTTGACAGCTTTCAAACTCAAGTGGGAGATGTGTTGATCCATGTGACAGAGCACTCAATTGCAACAGCTTGTCATCTTCATGTTAGAGATGAACGTTGGTTTAAAAATAAAGATCTTTCAAGTGACCTGTATAATCATTTTTTGATGACAGAACACTAGAGTCCATATTGGAGCCAGGGTATCCCTAACAAATGGCTAAAGGAGGAATGGTGAAATACATTACTTGTTGTTCAGAAGTATATTATGTGTGAAGATTTATTGGAAACAATTTTTAGCCTCATTTGGGTTTGCATAATAGAGTATGAGAACGTAAAAAACATCCCTTGCAAAGAAAGTTAGGCTTTCAAAATAAACAGGCAGTACATCGAAAGATACTAGAGAATTGCAAGAAGGGTTTTCACCTGTGAGTAAACAAACGAGATCTAGTAAAAGAAAACTCACTTTATTGCAAGAGAAACCAATAAAATGCAAGCTAAGTTCATCCACTAGAGAATAGAATCTCGAAGGATGTGATAGAGTTTGTACTAGGAAAAGAGCTAGGGAAATGATACATAATTCTCAGCCAGTTCCTCAACAATTCAATACAAAACCTAAACAAGATATTATTAAAAGATCTTCAAGATCCAAATAGAGTAAAGGAAACAAAGGTAAGCAACTTGCATGCATCCCCTCTAGACTAAGAACCAGAGCTTCCAATAAAATCAGATTAAACTCCAAATGTTGTTTGATCCCTCTCTAAAAGAAAAGAAACCAACTCTAGTAGATGATCAAGAAGAAGGCAAAACTGATACAAGTGAGGTAACTGCAAGCCAGAAATCTAAACATTATAAAGGAATAATAAAAGAGTTGAAGATATAGAATTATAAACTTGAACAACAAAATTTGTAGTTATAGAAAAAGTTAAAGAGAAGCTCATGATACATGCAAATTATCAGTTCTCGTCATTGTTCCAAGAAGAGAATTTCGGGCTCTGTTTCCGATCAAACTGTAAAGAATCTTCCAAAACTCTAAAAAATCCACTTCAAAAATGGGTCCATTTACCTTGGATGTGGGAAGTTTTTGACATTCTCAATAGTTTGGGAGAAATACTCGTCTAATCAGAACAAAATTTTCCAGAAATTTTTGTCTCCCAAAAAATTAAAACAGGTGGCAGAATATATCATTCCATATTTATGAAATAGAATGTAATCTCTATTTGATAGCCAAATATCAGGATTCAATCAAAATTGTGTCTATATTTTAGGATCTGATGAAACCAACTCTGTGTATAAAGAGGTAATTAATTGACTAAGTGATGGGTTCAAGTTTTGTGGGGCTAAAGAGATATTCGTCTGGATTGTAATGGCTGGATTCTACCATATTTTGCATGCAATGGAAAAATCATTATGACAGATAGACTGTCTCAGCTTTGTGTTAAATTTCTTCTATTTTGTTGAATTCTTGTTCTTGTTGAATGCCAGTAAATATTTTACTGTTTACTCACTTGCTATAGGATTTGTGTTTAAGTGTTTGTTTCTCGTCTCTGAATGATATTTAGGATTAAGAATCTTCTTTGTAAGTGAAAATATTGTGAACTTGCAGTTTCCTTTTTCTTCCATTTTATATCACATTATCTAGTTGATCAGATTGAATGCCATTGACTAAGTGAATGTGGTGGAAACTTACTTTTGTGACCAGAAACTTATATTGTCCAATTCATCCACTTCTTGACCCATAAAACAACCTATAAACCCAAAAATACCTACAAACATAAACCATTGCAATAACTGAGGTGCCCTAGCTTTCCCTTAGCAGTCAAGGACAACTTTAGGGACTAACCGTACCTAAGGTAAACCCTAGAATTTTTAGGGCACAAGGCCAATCAACAACAAGGCTCAAAGCAATTGCAACAATATACTCAATATGAGCTCAACATATCACTAATGGGAATGAAACCTAGGTGGGGAGGCTAGACCCAGTTGACCCCAGATCTCCAACATTATCAACGCCTTTGTTGAATTTTCGAGTGGTGACTAGTCTTAATAAGGAAATTATTATGAATGTGGATATATCAACATAAATGGTGTAGTGCACTACATGCACAAAATCTACTTATCAAACCAAGTGTGATAATTGTGTTCTAACCTTGGCTTTGATTGTCATGATGTTGTCCACTTCGATGCTCCATTCTTATTGTACCAACAATTAACATTTCTTCATGTAGATTGGATTTGTGTGTGTCTGTGTGTGTGTTCCATTTTCCTATTGACGTGGAGATTTCTACATACAGGGTTATGGTGTAAACATGGTGGCTCTCAACAACATTCAATTCAACGAAGGGAAAGATTGTGGGATTTGTTTCAAAATGAGATATGTGGAGGATCCTTTGTATTGCCATCAAGGCACTTCCATCATACTCACAACTACAAATTTCCACCCTCCAAACTACAATCTCCATATGGACAATGGTGGGTGGAGCAATCTCGCTTCCCATTGTTTCATCATGCTTGTGTTCACCTTTGAGAAGGTTGTCATCTGGAAAACAGACACCGTGAACATCCAGGATGAAAAAATTAGTCTTAAGGAAATTTCATTTTTAAGGAATCAAAGCGGACTTATTTTACATTTTTTTCTTGATTATTCTCGTGCCTAAGAGTTCAATTAATTGAAAGAATGATGGAGAAAAAGTTTTTGTGTATATATTGTACAATAACTTTTTAAATCTTTTTTATGGTTGGACTTCATCTATTAATAAATTTTATTGTTAAAACTATTGTTTGCATTGATAATCCAAACTACTCATACATAATTGGGGAAAATAGGCTCTTTACCCATAAGATGTTCAAATGCAGCCTTATACGTACAACATTTTTTTCTTAACCATGTTATTGATCCATGATTTTATTCCCAATGGAAGTTTGTAATTGCATTAAATTGTAATTTTTTGTTCATTAATTCAATATTAAATTTGCTTGATTTGAATATAGATTTCTTCTCTTCACCTTGACTGGTCAAAGGACACTATTTGCACGGTATGTTGTTGATAAATGTAAATTTGAGGACTATAATGAGAAGAAGAGTAAAAAAATGGATTTCGACATTGACTATGACATCCATTTGATTCATTGTTTTCTATCAACCCTTCAGTGTTGCTAGAAAATATTTTGTACCTACTTTGTTGTTAACTCCAAGGTATGAATGCTTAGTTCCATGTATTAAATTCTAGTTCTTATTACCAAGTCCTCCATACAACTTCAATCATTTAATTCATCATAGATCTCCATGCATTCATCGTGGCATGGATTATTTATTTTTTTAAACCACCAAATTTGGCTTTGAAGCTAACTTTCTATACAAAAGGTATCATCTACTTGATATGTTGTAGGATGGGGAGTCTAAATTTGCATGTTTGGTTGAAAAAAATCCCAACTATTCCTACCAACTCTATACATATATCGAGCCATTAGCATTTCTAAGGGAACTACACACAATCTAGCCTATTTGTATGAGTGAAGACCTCATAAACATGTGCATAGAGACATTAAACCCATCAATATTCTATTTAATAACAATTTGTGGTCATATGTCTCAAACTTTGGCTTGGGTTGTCTCGTTAGTATTGTAGACAATGGAGTTGCACCTCGGTAAAGAGAAGGATTGTAATACCCCGACTTGACCCCCTGGATTGTAAATATATTATACATATGATACTTGGGCTAGTGAGCTGGTATGTTTGGCCGAGAGGGCATGTATATGATACTTAGGTTGTTGAGATGGTATGTTTGGGCCAGAGTGCATGTATATGATACCTAAGTTGGTGAGCCGATATGTTTAGGTTGGAGTTCCTATAAATATGATCAAAGGTTGGAGAGCCTATATTATAAATTGTACATATGCACTAATTAATAAAAATAACGCCATGGTTTCATACCAAGGGACATAAAGAGTATGGGGGGCTAAGACTCCACGAGTGGGATGTTGGATCATGTTGTCATTGATGCCAATGGTTTGTCATTGATACCAATGGTTTGATTATTTGGGAGATTGTTGGATCATATGTAAATGGTTTGGTTTGATTGATGTCATTGATTGATGTCAAGTAATTGATGGATCATGCCCTTGATGAGAATGCTATATGTCCAAGTGGAAACCAATCGATAAATATGGATCATGCCCTTGATGAGAATGCTATATGTCCAAGTGGAAACCAATCGATAAATATGGATCATGCCCTTGATGAGAATGCTATATGTCCAAGTGGAAACCAATCGATAAATATGGATCATGCCCTTGATGAGAATGCTATATGTCCAAGTGGAAACCAATCGATAAATATGGATCATGCCCTTGATGAGAATGCTATATGTCCAAGTGGAAACCAATTGATAAAGATGGATCATTGATATATATGATGCAGTGTGAATTGATTGTCTTATCATGATTGATAAGGTGCACAAATGGATGAACTCCAAAGTGGTTCTCTTATGGTGAAAGCCCTCATGGGAAGATGCTTTACGGAATGAGTTATCCTAGGAGAACGATTGGAGGACCCATGCTTGTAGGTGGAATAATGAGATGAATATCATTGAAGTTGTTGGTGAAACCATCCTAATTGGATAGTGCTTGTCATTCCATTTCCGATGGTATGTGGAATTTCACATAACTCCTCACGGTTTGAGAGTTATGGCCTTATGAAGTTGAAGGACCCCCATATGAAGGCTTGAAGCCCCAAAAAGGTCAAAGAAGTCAAAGTGCTTAAAAAGAAGAAATCATTATTTAAATGATAAAGTAAAGTGACAAAATCAAGATGGATTATTTAAATGATAAAGTAAAGTGACAAAATCAAGAAGGAATATTTAAATAATAAAGTATTGGAGAACTTTCTATTCATGGAAAGTGGTTAACCCTAAAATAAGGAAAAGAGGTTAAGTGACCTAGAAATGGGTTAAGTAACCTAAAAATGGGTTAAGTGACCTAGAAGATGAAAGTATAAATAAGAAGCTAGGATATCTTGTAAAATGTACATTTTAGTGAGAATCCTTTTATGGATCAATGGAGAGCTTCTTGTGAATATCTTATGGAGGATTGATGGAGAGCATCTTGAGAGAACATCCTATTGATATGGATCTCTTGTGCATAATTGAATATCTATTCTGGGGAAGGGAGCGAGAGGAGAATCTCATGGACACATCAAAGTTTCGGCATGTCTGAGATCTTGACGGAAAAAGTCTCGGATTCACAGAAAACCCTATTCTCTGATGTCCATGCAGGTTGTCTGTGTATAGGATGCGTGTACACGCGGGTTGACTATGTACAGGGAGCGTGGAGTGAATAAAATCATGGAGATTTTTGTTTGAGATGGTGCCAAGCTCTTGAATGATGAGGTAGGTTCTAGATCTGCACTCTATGGCCTCAGATCTATCACTGAGACACTGGTATGGTTACATTATTGTCTTGATAGATACTATTGTTTATTGTGTTGTGAATGATTATGGAATTCTTGGTATGGCTTCTATGATGTGGCTCAATTTGGTTGATTTGGTTGATGGAGTGAGAAACACTCTTGTGATTCAGTAGTGACATGATTTCTATGGTATACTAGTTATTTATACATGATTAAGATAACATTCATATTGATTTGTTGTGGAGCATGAGCAATCTATTGGAGAGCTTGAATGTGTTGTGACTGGTTGTGGGTCAGTTTGGACAGTGGAAGACAGAAGAGAAAGTGATTGCAGGTTGCAGAGGATCTGATCATGTGAAGAAAATCAAAACCCTAAGTTGCGTAGAAGAACACACTTGTTGGATTATACACTGGTCATGTTTACACGTGGGTTGTAGTGAGCCAAGGCGCGTTCACACGCAGGCTGCACTACTGACAGGTCGTGTGCCTGTTGACAGATTGATATATGTTGAGGATTGTTGCCTCATCTCAGTTGGTGCTAAGGGTGTAAGCTGAGTCTTGCATTATAGAGTCGGTGCTCTTGTAGAGTTGTACTCTATTCAGTTGTTGCTGATAAACCCCAAGGATTGTAGTCCGTAATAAAAAAAAAATTGTACATACATCTTGTGTTCTTTTTGTTTATTGTGGTGATGACTTGTTGATGATATATTGCTGATATATGTTGTTGATATGTGCTCACATCTAACTGGCTATAAATGACAACAATGGGTAATGAAAATGTTGAATGCTAACTGATGAGTTTTTTGTGCAAGAGGGAAGTTTTGGGAAAAAGAGCCCCACACTCATTCACCCCCCCTCTAAGTGTGGTAGGTGTGTCCAATATGAGAAACGGGGTTTAAGCCAAGGGGGCTAAGCCAAATATAATATAATAATTATCTATGCCTTTATACACGTTTTATAACCTAAGCTCTTATGTAGTGGAAAAGGGGGCCCATGAGTGCCATGTGTCAAAAAGGGCACATGTATACTTAAAGGGAGAATTTAGTGTAATTCTCCATTCCATTCTTACCATGTTGACTATAGGAGTTACTTCTGGGGAGATGGTGACCTAGGCTACGAAATGTACACTGTGGATCCTAGGTGGATCTAAGTGTGTTTACACTTCTCCTTAGGTTTCCTTGGGGAAGGTTGGAGCCCTGGAGGGAGAAGTGTGGGGATAGGTTCTCTGGTGTAGAGCTTGGAGGGGACCTGGAGACCTATTATGGCAACTAGAACTCCTAGAGCCATAATGCTCTGAGAATTCCTTATTGGCCTATGTTGGAGCCTTGGAAGGGTAGTGGTCCAGCCCAAGGGACTATGGTGTGGAGAAGGGAGCATAGTACCTTGGGTTGTGTAAGATAATGGGGAATGCGAGACTTAGGTTGGAATGTTGTTGAGGTTTGGTACCTTGGCCTAGACCTTGTTGGTACTGACCGTGGACCATTGTTGGCTTAGGAAGTATTTTCCCTAGTGAAGTAATATCCCGAGCTTGGGGGTGAGTCACTATTGAGATATCATGAGCAGTGTGGTCTATGGCTGAGAGGAACGTCTGAGGTATGCAATTGGTCGGTGTTTTCATAAAAGATAAGTGTCATGTTTATATTCTTTCTTTTATGTGTACAATATGTGTGTATTGTGTTAATTTTTGTTGTGTTTATTATAAGTATGATCCCAATTATATATGTGAATGACCTACATTATTAATTATGAATGTATATGAATATGCATGGTGCACATGATAATGTTTAGTTGGCATAGATATAACATATGCAAGGCATAATTTATAGAGTGGTATCAAAACCCTGCTAGGAAGATTTGTGATAGTATCAGAGGAGTTTTTCACTGACGGTGCCTAGGCAGGTGTCCTTGGTACGTTGGAAAGTGGTATCAGAGCTTAGGTTCAAACACTAAGCCTACATGGGCTAGGAAGCAAAGGTTATAGAGTGCATAAGGGAAATCTGCAGAGTACCTCTATGAACTATTTGACAAAATGTTCCAAAAGGGATGTGGTCACTTGGACTACTACGATTATAGAATATACTTAAAATGGGTAAGTCATAGTATTCATCACACAAATAATTTGCTCCTACATGGATTCACATTGGCAGCTAAGTGTACCATGTTGTGTTTCTCGTTATCTTTATGGTTGAAAGAAAACGTTGGGAATTATTGCTTGTATAATCATTACCATTGTTCAAAACAATAGCCATCCAATTATTATTCCTTTTAAGATTGGATTTTGATTGCTTTTTTTGGGGGGATTCACAACAGTATCTCTTCAATGGCTTTCCATGTTGGAAGCCTTCAAATAGTCATCCATGGTGATGTTGAAGCCGATGTACTGTACCTTTACTAATTTTCAGAAAACCATCATTGATTCCCAATTTCTCTCACAAGCATACAAAAAATATTTGTACACAAGTATGCAAATTTTCTCTTTAGGATGATTTTTATAGCGATACAAGAAACCCCAAAGAGGACAATTGCATGGTCGTTTGTGATAGAGGTTTGTAAGTGTGTGTTAATATGAAAACCCTGATAGAAAGTTAGATGGTCCATGCACATATGATCATAATTGGTTACATGCCATGCATCTATACAGGGAACAGTCTGTTGGACATGTATGCAAAATGTGGGAGTTTGGTTGAGGCACGCCGAGTGTTTAACAAAAGGTGTGAATCAAATGTATTTTCATGGTCTACCATGATTACAGGATATTCCAAATGTGGGAATATTGAGTATGCATGCCAAATGTTTGATGAAATTCTTGATAGAAACATGGTTTCATGGAATGCAATGATTGTGGGGTTTTTTCGCTATGGGCTTGCAAAGAAAGCACTAGAGTTGTTTTTCCAAATGCAACAATGGGGAATGATACCAAATCGAGTACCATAGTTAGTGTTATATATGCATGCAGTAGTATATTAGTTATTGATTATGAATAGAGGATGCAGGAAATGTATTTGACAATGTGTCTGAAGAAAATCTGGTTGGTTTTGGACAATGCCACACTTTCAGGATATCTAAGAAATGCGAGTGTGGATGATCCACATCAATTGTGTGACAAAATTTATGAACGAAATGTCAAATCTTGGACCTCCGTGATTATGGGTTATGCCCACAACAGGCATGGTGAAGAGGCCTTGAATATGTTTTTCAAGATGTTGCAAGTATGCATGAAGCCTGATAATCTCACTTTTACTATTTTTCCCAGTGCATATTCAAGCCTAGTTGCATTAATGGATGGAAAGGCAGTGCATGCTCAAATCATCAGAAGTGGGTTTGAATCACACCTAATTGTGGCAAATGCTCTTATTACATTATGCTAAGTGTGGATTTAGGGTAAACTCAATATTATAAAAGGCGTCGTAGGTGAGAGGATGGGACACACATTGAATGAGATAGTGAGATTTCATTGAATTGGGTGGAGAAGGACTTTAATCCAAGTGTGCATGGTTAGGGCCAGAGGAAAGGAGCAAGGGGAAACAAAGGAGTAGCAGCCAAAATGATCGAAGGAAAGATCTTGAGGTGTGGTAGTCTAGGCTATTTTATTGATTTGTATCTTCCTCAAGTGAGCCTTTATCCCAGGATAGGGGCCCAAAATTTATATTAATAAAACCATCACAGTATTGGTTCCCTTAGGGGGTTTTACCCAAAAACTTACATGGAAAAATGTGTATGGTTTCTTTGTTGTTCTTCCGTTGATTTATTTATTAAGATTGTTAAAACTAAATCATGCTTTTATTCGGTAAAATCTGCTTAATAAGTTTATTACAACAAGGGTTTACTAGGAATTAAATTGTCGGGTGTTGGGTTGCCAAAACTTAACAGATGGAGGTACCATAAATCATTCAGGGGAGTGCCATAGTACTAAGCTCACTATGGGGGAGTATTTATTGGATAGTCCCATGATTTAAATCTAAATGAGTAGTGTTGATTTTTTATTAGGGGTCCAATGGTTACAATCATAGGAAACAATGGCTTATAATTTTCAGGAATTTTTCATGAGATTTTCCTCAAAAATCAAGGAAATTGAACCTAGAGTTATCCAAGGGAAACCCTCTAAAGTGATAAGTTTGAAAAACATGAAAAAATTACTCCATATAGAGAAATCAACCAAAACGACCGTTAAATATAAGTTTCATATTCCTGTCATTGATGAATTCCAAGGAATAATTTTCTTTACTAAGTTGGATCTCCATTCTGGAGATCATCAAATTAGAATGAGACATATCCAAAACAATATTAGAACACGTGAAGGTCATTATGAGTTTTTAGTGATGCCATTTGGCCTTACTAATGCACATTCAACATTTCAAATCTTGATGATTTATATTTTCAAACCTTTTCTCAAAAAAATTGTGTTAGTATTTTTTGATGATATACTAATCTACAATAAATCTTGGGAAGAGCATGTACAACATGTTAACATGGTATTAAAACTCTTCGAAGAGCAACAACTATATGCAAATCCTTCCAAGTGTGCCCTTGAGGTTCAAGAAGTGGAATATTTGGGTCATATTGTATCTCACGAAGGTGTCAAAGAGGACCCTAACAAAATTAAATCTATCATGGACTCGCCAATTCAAAAAACCTTGAATAATATTAAAGGATTCCTAGGATTGACAAGTTTTTTTTTTTTGACGAAAACGGTTATAGTTTATATTAGAGGGGTGGCAAAGCCACAGATTCAGTTACAAATTGCCCCGAGTTTCTTCGGGCCTACATATCAAAATACAAAATATGATGCAACCCTGTTTCAGCATAAGATCCAACTATGTTTCAGCATAATTTCCAGCGTTGTGTTTCAGCATCTGTTCCAGCGCTGTGTTTCAGCATATGTAACAACTGTGTTTCAGCAACTGTTCCAGCACTATGTTTCAGCATATGTAACAGCATTGTTTTAGCTGTTACAGCATTATGTTTCAGCATAAGTTCCAGCTCTAATTCAACACTGTGTTTCAGCATCTGTGTTCCAGCATCTGTGTTCCAGCATCTGTGTTTCAGCATTTGTGTTTCAGCTCTGTTTCAGCACTGTGTTCCAGCTATGTTACAACATTGTGTTTCAGCTTCTGTTCCAGCTCTATTTCAGCACTGTGTTTCAGCATTTGTGTTCCAGCATCTGTGTTCCAGCAATGTTTCAACATCTGTGTTTCAGCTCTATTTCAGCACTGTGTTCCAGCTCTGTTACAACACTGTGTTTCATCTTCTGTTCCAGCTCTGTTTCAGCACTGTGTTTCAGCATCTGTGTTCCAACATCTGTGTTCCATCATTTGTGTTCCAACATCTTTGTTCTAGCATCTGTGTTTCAGCATCTATGTTCCAGCTCTGTTACAGCACTGTGTTTCAGCATCTCTTCCAGCACTGAGCAGCTGTTCCAGCACTGTGTTTCAGCATCTGTTCCAGCACTGTGTTTCAGCGTGAGTTACAGCCCTGTGTTTCATCCTGATACAACTTTGTTTCAGCATATGTTACTTCTCCTGCACTTTGGAATCCTTTCTAGCAAATTTCAGACATTTGCAATTTCTGACGGGGGCTCTCCGTTCGTTTCCTTCTCCCCAAACTCTAAGGGATTGGTTCATGATCTAGCAATTGGAAGAGTGCAAGAGGGCAACGTGGGTTCATGGGATCTCCACATTATTCATGATTCCATTTACTGACAGCACCCCAGCCTCCAATAACACGCCTTTGTTGGCTTCCTTATCATCCATTCATTTATGGTCCCTTAACACATGGAAGAATTGATAGGAGTTCAAATTCCTTAAGAGGAGGCGAATTTTATCAAGGAGATTGTTGAGCTTAGTGCTTTGAGTTGTGGAGTGTTTGATCATGGCCTATATTATTATTCTGGAATCGCCTATGATTTTCAAGTCCCGGGTTCTGAGTTTAATTGCCTGGTGCAGACCTTGCCAGAGAGTCAATGCCTTAGCTCTGTTATTGGACTCTATACCGAGTCCAATAGCATATTGTGCTATTATGTCCACTTTGGGATTTTCGATGATGCCCCCTCCTCCAGCCTGGCCTGGGTTTCCTTTCGAGGCCCCATCAAAGAAAAGGATAGGTGTTTTAATATTACTTTTCCATTTTGCAAATTCATTCCCACTTTTTCTGATCTCCCAGCTTTCTTGGATTGGATCTCTTCTCTTTTTGCTTTCTAATCCTGGTATATTGAACTGGGCTATCCAACTCCCCTGTTCTTCATCCAGCTTGTGTAGCTTTACTGTGGAGCAAAGGTGAGCAGCTGATTCCCCCAGCATAGCTTGAATTTTAGTGGCAATTCTGACTTCACTCAATTGACTTTCTTTGAAGATTTTGTGATTCCTCTCTAACCAGAGATTCCATAGGACAAATTTTGGTAGTAATCCCCATATCAAGAGAGTTTGGTTTCTTTTCTT